>JAVXUL010000021.1:4509193-4521643 GCA_035590515.1 Trichilia minutiflora | reverse complement strand
CACATGATAATATCTTGCAGGAAGAAAATAAATAAAGAAGCAATTGAATACATTGAAAGATATATAACGAAAATGCCATTTTTATTCATTATAAATATTTTTACAATACAATAAAATACAAAATTATATTTACAATAAGATATTAACCCTAAACCCCGTGACATAATTAATTTTAAGACATATCTCTAACACCCACTAAAAATAGCAACCATCGAATCATAATTCAAAATTGACGTCAACAAACAAGATGTGTTAGATCCTGTAGTTGGCATTTTGTATCCTTGTTAACTAAAATGATAAAAAATAAATAGGTTCAAAATTGACAAAAGAATTTCTTAAGTCACTTGAGGTGATAGCATAGCTTTCTTAACCAAAGGCAATGATTCGATTAAAGTAAGAGCAACAAACTTAACATGGGATTTAAGGAAAAGGAAGAAACAAGAAGCAAATAGATCAACGGATTTCAATTCCATTAGGTAAAGATAATGATATTAACACAAATTAAGATCTTAAACAAAGGGGGTTTGTGAAAATGAGTTTGTCAACCACCTTGTGCTCTAAAACGACCGTGTCTAATTAATTAATAATACGGAATTGGTATTGTTATTAGCTGTATCTTAGATGAGATTTAGCTGGAAAGCCAGCAGGCTTTTTTGATTATTGCTGCATGTTTTATTGATTCGAAGGTCCTACCGACATTAGGCTTAAACAAGTACACGCAACAATTTTATATTTCGTTCTACAGAGGAACTTGCAGGCACCCATCTCGTTCAATTAGAACGAATCAGTTGATATCAGAACAATTATTTGATGGGTTACTCCTTTAATCCATATTTGTTTAATTTATTTAATTTAATAATATATGGAAAAAATGTTTGTTGCTAAGTAAAAAGAATTATTATTTAAAAGTTGGTTTTCATAGACTCATAACTAAAACAAATGTGGGTGTTAAAAAAATAAATAAAATGATTGATCGATTGACCAGGTGATGAGGTTGATATAAGCTAAAAATCTTACCGTCCACTACATTTTCCTATTACAGGACGTAGAAATTGGGCTGGGCTATTTTTCTTCATCATAAATGCAGACATAAGTTTGGGCTTCCATTGAGATGAGCTAAGCTTAATTTGCAATTGGACCAGCCCATCATTATTTTATTTTAGACATCCATTCCCGTATAAAGGCTGTAAGAATCAGAATAATATTTGGAGTTGTTATACTCACTATAGATCCAACTATTTTGTCAAATTTTAAGTGTATTGTAATAATTCTATGCGCGTAAAGATCCCAAATGGGGTAATTTTATTGATAATAATAAAATATAATAAATAATTATAATAATTAATATTATATGTATATTATCTTGATATTAATCTAACATTAATTTAATATTATATCAACACCAATTTAACTAAAAATTCCTGTGTTCTAACGAGGCAGACGAATTTAAAGGTAGAAAGGCTTGTTTATTATATTGTTGAATGTACAGTCACATACACAATGTTCTAACGAGGCAGTGGAATTGAAAGGCAGAAAGGCTTGTTTATTATATTGTTGAACGCACAGTCACATACAGAGGAAGTCTGCTATCCGTTCTGTAACTTGCTAAAAGATCAATCCTTATTTACAACTATACAATATCTAACAAAATCCAATTCCTTCTCAATATTCTCACCAAAAAATTCGATTCGCGCGGATTCTTTCCCCAACTAACGAAGATATCTCAGCGGAATTGTCAGCCACGCATAAAATTGAGCGTCCATGAAGAAAAGGATATTGCACGTATAATAGGAAGACCAATATACTACTAAAAATAAATTATTTTCAATTATGATTCACGAGATTCTTGTCTATTTCCATGTCAATTATGTTCTTATCTTCTTCTGTCCATCAGTTTGATTAGTAACTTGAGTTAACAGAAGCCATGTTTTCTATCGAGGAGAAATCAACCTTTTGATCCCAGGATTTTATAAGTTAACAGAAGCCATGTTTTCTATCGAGGAGAAATCAACCTTTTGATCCCAGGATTTTATAACTTTCAAATATGTAATCTTAATAGCAATTCACTTAGATGAAAAAAATCAAATCTATAAATCAGACAGCAGTTCAAAGTTTTTATGTATCATACAGTCTATTTTATTACACAACACACTGCACAAACACACATAAATATGGTGTGTTTCTTTATTTCTTACCTCTGCATTTTTCGAGAACTGGGAAAATCTAGAGCTTGCTGGTGATGTTGATATTTCTAACACTATTCTTCTTAGGGTTTGTATCTTTTGGTACAATAACAGTAAGAACACCATTTTCAACCTGTGCTTTAATTTGATCCAACTTCACATTTTCCGGCAGTTCAATTTCCCTAGAAAAATCTCCTTTTCCCGTACCTCTTTCAGCTACATGCCAAACAGTGTCTTTTGTATTAGACTCCTCTTTCCCACCCTCTCCTGTTATGCGCAATATGTTTCCTACTTCTACCTGGACCTTTATATTCTCTTTGCTGAATCCTATTCAAATTCGAAAAAATCAAATAAACCCATTAAAATTTGAAGTCCAAATTCTACAATTGACAAGTAAAAGAGAGAGAGAGTACCTGGTACGTTGATCTTGAGTATGTGGGCATTTGGAGATTCAAGCCAATCCATGATAGCCGTTGATCCTGACCATTCACGGAAGACAGGAGGGCTCATGAAGAAACGTCTGAAAGGGTATCCGAAAATACCATCAGCCATGACTTAATGTTTCCTGCTGTGATGTCGTTGCCGAGGGGTCGAAGGTGGAGGGATGGGTTTGTTGCATAGAACATAGAAGTGCGTTTATTTGGGAGAGCGTTGAATGTCGGGAATCTTCTATGCATCTTATCTGGATTTCTCTACGTCTGGGGAAGAGTTACAAGTACTGGACTTGTTAGTGAGCCTAAACGGCCCAGAATGTTTGGGTACAATCGTCGGCCATTTAAGAAACACAACGGAGAATTAACTATATACACCACCCCACGATGCTGATTACACCCCATTTTGTTTAGAAATATGTTTCCTCATGAGATGTAGACCAAGTGTATTCAAATGATGATTTTCGATTTTTTTTTCCCATTCATTCTAATTTGATTGAGAGTAAACAAACCGAGAATTATCAAATTTTAACTACAAAGAATCCATAGGTCTATCTGCATGGGATGATTCATATCCAGCCACTACTTATTCATAAAATTAAATGTTAATCAATAATAGATCAGTATTGCTTCTCTGGTTTGTCTCTTCAAACCAATAATTCTCCTAAGGCTACAGCCTTACTTCATTTCATGCTTTATTATCACCTTTTATTTTACCCATAAAATTATATTTCAAAGTATTCATGTTTCTCTTTTCCTTTTGAATTCTTCCCCCAGTTCCTTAACCTATAAGCTCATGTGACCTTGATGGGCCAACCATGAAATGCCATTTCATATAAAATATGTACACATAATTAATTTATCTTTTTACCAACTTTTAAATCATAGGTGTCTTCCTTTGGAAGTAATTCCTTTATAGGATATCCTGCTTGATTCTTCAATTGCTTTTATTTCATGCTAAAAATACAGGAAACATTGAGTTTACTTAATAATAAAGAGAGAGGGGGAGAAGATACTTTTTTCTCCCGAAAACAAAATAAAAGAAAAAAGAGAGAACAACTTTTAATATTTGTCCTCATACCAAGCTAACATGTAATCCACAGCAAATGCTGCTCTCTTTCATAAAGTGCTATGAATATATGAAAAGATATATTAACTGTCAAATTATTTTCTGGTGTGCTTCCTAATTTTTGTTAATAACTGTGAATTTGCTTCATAGCTAGAAGTAGACACACAAAACCAGCTGCATATGTTCTATGAAATACTTCCAATGGATGAATATTTTCACAAAGGAATTCACTGTAGTTTAATCAATTATTACACACAATTTTTTGAATAATTAAAATTGATGCTCCAGGGTGTCCTAGTAAAAATAGTACATAGTAATTTTTTTAATAATTTATAATTCATATAGTTAGGTCAAGCAGGTGAGCTAGCTGGTATACAGAAACATATTTTAAATGATAATGCCATCAAGATATACAGAAATGTTATGAGATGTGATATCAACATGATCCCACTTTAAATTTTTTATGCAGTATCATAAAGCTTCTCTTTCTTTCATTAATTGTCTCTTTGATTAAGGGGAAAGAATTCTTTGAATTTGAATAATCGATCTCCATTTTAGAAGGGATGAATGATGCATGGATGAATATGGATACCATGTCCAATACTGATTGAATTACACGATTGATCAGTAAATTTCATATCGTTCAATATTTCAATATCATAGTTTCCCTTGTTGAACTAAGAAAAAAGGGAAATAGCTAGATATGGTAACTACACACTGCACTACTGTTGCAAATGAATAATGATAAAAATTGTACTAGTTTCATAGGAAAGTAAAAACAACATCAATTCAAATAGGGAAACAGCAGCATCTCCATTTTACAAAAAGAATATGGCCATTTTTTCATTCATTAGACAATTCCATACAACAAGTGGAAAGGAGAGGAGATTGGAATCTTAGCTCTTCTGTTTTTTCTCCCATTGTAACTTTTATGCGTACATGTCCTCGTCAATGGATCCTTCCTCAAATCTCGATTACAAAGATTAATAATATATTGAATTCATAAAGGGAGATAAGGAAAGAGGAAAGTAACCATCATGAAGGGAAAAAAAAAAGGAAGCAAAAGAAACTCAAATTAAAGTAAATCAATTTGTGCAGGGTTAAGGGTTGCTGCTTCTGCGTTCCTGTAGCTTCAAAATATTATTATTCTATTTACCTGCGTGCATGAAAAAGAGAATAGAATTAAAAGAATATCATGTCAATTGATCAGTGAATAAATTATTTGTGTTTGTTTTAACCATAATTCTAAAGTAAATAAGAGAAAGAAAGAGAAAGAGAGAGACATTACCATTTCCCCCAAACACTTTTCTTATGAAAGTAAGAAATATTATGATTAAAGCTACTCCTGCTAATAATCCTATGATAATTGCAAAAGTCTTCTCTCTCTCATTGCTTGATTTCTCTGCCACGAATACAGATTCAATAATTAAAAAAATTATTGTAGGTACTAATTAGTTTAATTGATAAAACTTGAAGTATTCAGAGATGCTCTCGTTACTCTCGATAAGAAAGTTCAATGATGGATAGCTTTTTAGATTATACGAAAAATTTAAAGATTAAAATTGGAGTTCCCAAAATTCAGAAGTCATAGTCTTTCTTTTGTCTCCAACGCGTACATTTGATTTGGATTGAAAAGTATGTATAATTGATTTAGATTCTCATAATATTTTATAAATTTTTTTTTTAAAATCACTGAACAACTTACCATTGTGGACGTTGTAAGAAGGTTGAGATTTCCCCGTTGAGTACCTCGCATAACATTTTCCTAAGAACATATCCCCGTAATCAGCCATCCCACAATCATTTTTCAGCCGTCCGACCGCCTGAATCAAACAATCTTGGCATTCTCCCAAGCTCAGATCCCCAACACACTGACCCATACCCTGAACCTCACCGGACCCACCAACTCTGTAGGGCCCACCTGCCGTAATCAGCCCCGTCATCACAGCATCACGACGGCCTATGCCATCCGTATCATACCCAACGGACGGCCCACATTTCTTCAACATTACAGTCTTATCTTCTACTCCTAAGAACGTCATGTTATCGTATTTTACGTAGCACCCTTGAAGTTGCAAAGCTCCGCCGCATGTTTTGGAGCATAAAGTTCCGACTTGGCTAACTGCAAGTGCAACACAGGTGGCGCAATCGGGCATGGAGAGGTCTCCTCGGCACTGGTACAGACCGTAGACTACGTCCTGAGGGCTTGAACCCAAGATGGTGAAGTTGTTGTAAGAGGAGTAGGTTGCTGAGTTGACAAGGGAAGTTAATAGCGAGTTGAGGTTTGATTCATAGGCTGAGTTTTGTGTATATTTTTGCTGAGAGCAGCCTTCGAATACGAAGGAGTCTGTGGAAGAAGATAATGAAGGAATGGAGAGGGAAAGAAGAAATGTGAAGAAGAAGAGGAAGAAGAAAAGAGAATTTGTTGTTGCCATTTTAATTAATATCTTCTTCATTGAGAGAAAGACGATGAAGAAATGAATAGCAATGGCTAAAGAATAACGTACGTGAGCTTAATATAAGTCTAGCTATGGCGTCGACTGGTTTCAGTGGTATAACGGAGCTTTGGTTTTGTGGGGGAAAAAAAATAGGAGGAAGTAAACAACCAAATTACAAGTCTCGTAACATTTTATGGGTTCTTTGAGTGAATCAAGAGAAATTTTAGTATGTAATTTCGGTAGAAAAAGGTTTCCGGCACTAAAAAGAGTAATCGACGAAAAGAGTTGAGGATTGTTTTGTTGGATTTTTTATGAGCTTAATTTTATTAAAATGAGTTAATGGATAGTTATGGAATAAGTGGGCTCAATTATGTAATCTAAAAAAATTAAGTTTAGCGTTTATAATGGACTAGTTAGGCAATTATTATAGGCTTAGATTATACTGAAGTTTTTAATGGGAATGTCTAGTAAAAATCAATTAAAATTGGGTTAGGTTACCTCTCTAACTCTATATAAAAGAAACATAAAGGATAATAAAAACCCTAAAAGAATTGCCTTTATCCTATTAGAAAAGACTGATAAAATTATGGTGTTAATTTATAATCACGTCAGAACATTATATCTTACTATACTACTAGTTCTAAGATCCATGTCAATTTAATTAATAATATTCTTAATTTTGGATTGATTATGCATCAATAATAAGATGTATTAATCATCATAATTTAATATTAAAGATTAAATTGAATAAGATATCTTGAAACGTTAAACTTATTATTATTATTATTTTAATATGATAACATAAAATGTTTTCTTTATTAATTAATCTATGAGTTATTTTTAAATAAATAAAATTATTTATTTTTCAAAAATCAATTAATGTAGTTCAAGTGGGAGAATATTGAATTTTTTATAGGCTTATTTTAATTGTCACTTTAATTTTATTAAAATGAGTTAATGATATAATCATTGAATAAATTTGAATAAGTGGTTTCAATTATGTGATCTAAAAGAAATTGGACTCAACATGTATAATGGGCTAGTTGGACAGTCAGTAAAGAATTGGGTTATACTAAAACCTTTAATGGGGAGGTATAATAAAGATCAATTAAAGTTAGGTTAGATTTTCTCTCTACAAAGGATAACAAAAATCTTAAGAGAATTGCCTTTATCCCATTAAAAAAGATTGTTATATATATAGAGAATAAAAAGAAACACCTGACCTCTGAAACACTACGTCTATAATCAAAATAAATAGGCATTTTAACTCATAATTGTATTATATAATCATACATATATACATTCTAACTCATTATTGTAGGTACGTATTCTAACTCATAATATATTCTACAATCATACAAATATATATCTTAATTCATTATTGTATTCTATAGTCATTTATGCACCATCTTAACAATAAAGAATTTTTCCTTACATATTTGGTATGTCAACTTGTGAACAAAGTATCATAAAATAAGTTAATAGCTTGTATCAGTATATTAAAAATCACAGTATTTCAATCTAATTTTAGTATGTTAGTTCAACTCTCTGGTAGACTAGACAATCAATGTAGACAATCAAATTGACTGTCCGATGATAAGTTAGTGAGATGGAAAACAAGTGTAGACAAAACAAATGTATCAATCTCATTGCATTGCACTCCACCACATAGTTCTTAGGGCATCTCGGCATAGAAAAGAAAGATTAAAGAACTTCAAAATAGCTAATTTTGGATAAATTAAAGAAAGAGAAACATAGATGTAGGCTTAGAAAGTAAACCGATTTAAGAGAACCCATAATATAGTCCTAACGTTTTATCCGTGAATTAGAATCTTATATTAACCTAAACTTATCTATTCATTTAAAATTACTTGATCTCGTGTATCATTTATTTATTTATTTAAGATGATTATATCCTTTTTTATTAATGCTAATTATAAGTGTGTATTTACTCAGACTAAAATGTTGTATCCACACCAAATCCTGTCCTATTATTCATACGGCAGTCCTAATAAAAACTTTCTTGCTTTTGTCTTAACTTTTAATTTCATGGTGGACGAGAAGAGAGAATTTCGATTCTAAGCCTGCATGGGTTTTGTTTTCTACAACTACATGTTTATATTCCTGCCTTCCTGCCATTTGCTCCCAGGAGCATAGTTTAGAAGATTAAGAGCCCGATCTATGTTTGGTTAACTGCAATACGGCTTTCATTCTAAGGGAGGCGAGTAGGGAAGGTAGAGACCATCATCGTCACACTCAAGTTTCAATTATCTCTATGGTTTTAATATTAATGGCAGTTTGTCTTGTTCGACTGAATTTTATGGTGTATGTAACGCTAGACCAACACTCTCAATTCATCATCTCCTGTCTTTTGTCAATCCAAATACTAATTAGCCTACAAACAATGTCAGCATGCATAAGCAGCTCGCAACTATGGCTCTTCTAAAACGAGAACTTTTCATTTTAAAACTAATATCACTTCTCTGTGGTGGCCAAAGCATGTACTACCAATAATGTTGTGAATATAAGGTATTTCAAACCAACCAATCCAACATGGGATAATTGCAAAGGCTCCATAATTTACTTACCAATCTTATTGCATCGAGAGCATACAAGACAAGCAGGCCCAAACTAATTTTAGGACCACGTTTATCCTCGCTCCCCCAACATTTTTTTGAAGGATAGAAATTGTTTATTGCATGGAGGTACAAGCCACTCCAAACTAATTTTAGGTAGCCGTTCCCCCTACATTCTTTGAAGGTAGAAATAATTTACTGCATCGGGGTACATTCCTTGAGGGGTAATTTGCTCCGTTTGGTCTTGGCACATGCGACAACATTTAGGTATTGATTCGTAATTTGGATGATTAACAAGCAGCCCATTAAAGTTGGGCTTTCAACTCAACTAAAGACCATTCTATAATTTCTAACCCACTAACTCAATCATCCGAAGTGGATGTTTGTTAGCAATACAGTACACTATATTTTTTCAAATTTACCAGTTACACATATACATCTATCTATCTATTTATGTATCTATTCGTATTTTGATTTTACCTTTTTAGAAAAATTTTCAAGTGTTTTATAATTTGCAGTTATAGAATCCTTCTTGCAAATTTATTTATGAACATCTTCTTATTAGTAAACGAATAACAAGCTAATCGTGTCTTTATCGTATATTCATATATTAAAATTTTGTTATACCTACTTAATATATAATTTTCAAGATAAGTTTAAGAAATCATATAAATTGGATGTTTATACGTGATTGTTTGATTCTCGTCTCATATAATTTCAAAGAGAAAAATAATAAATAACAAGTAAGAAAAATATTTTATTTAAAATATTTTTGAAATTATTAATGCTTAGTAAACACTCACTTTTAATTCTAGAAATATAATAGTTAATGAAATTCCACAAAGCATTCACTTTTATTTGCACAATTCAAATAATATTCTTTTAATAAATAAAACGATGATATTTTACGTTTTAACTTCCAGAGGAGTTCCAAATTTATTTATTACTTTTACCAAACAACAAAAAGGAAAATTAACTAGTTTCATATTCACAAAGGTCAATATTCCTACAGACAAGGTCACTGACCCAGCCGTAAACGGAGAAAGCAATTTTCTCGAAAGAAATTTAAGAAGAGGCAAAATTCTCCTTCCCTTAATGGTAGAGTTGAAGTTGATAATCACTAAATTAATGTTTACAAAATATAACTTTCATTTTCATTGGTGGTTAATAGATTATAGATATATAGGCGAAGCCCAAGAATGGGTGGTTTCCCTCCAACACTTCACCATTGTCAATGTTGGATCATTTCAATGCAAAGTTTTTCAAATTGAATTTATAATGAAATAATAATTTTATAGTAAATTAAATATAAATAAGGTTGTGAGGTTTATGAAGAAGAAGGTGATCGATATCATATATAATATATATAACTAATACATTATTTTACCTCGTAGCTATTCCGACCCTTGTATTCATCTCCTTCGTGTGAACTCTTTTTTTTTTTTTAATTATTATTCATATGATGTTTCAGTTTGTCAAATTCTCTCTTAAGTTACAAAATGATGTGACGTGATAAGCAATTCAGACCATGATTTTAATTTTCTTAACTATCTACCCAAAGTATCTTTCAAAATAATTTAAAAGAAAAAAGAAAATCTATGTGTAAAGAATCTTATTTTTCATTAAAAATTTTAATTTTTTTAAAAAATTTAAAAGCTTTGAGCTTGAACTTATCCATTGATATTCCTGCCTTTCTATTTTAAACATCAATATCATCGATTCATCCATTTCGTTGAAGTTTGTCGACCAATCAAAAATAAACAGAGAGAAAAGAGATGGATGGGGCCTCATTTGCCGTCTTCTTGCCCTTTTTTTCTTCCTGAAAGGTGCAGTCTTCTTCATAATTCATTGAAATTATTACGAAATGAAACCGTGTGCCGCACGTAGACAGTTACCTTCATTAGAATCATTGAACAATAGTTGAGACTTATCAGTTATTGGGATTCGTTTTTCTAACTAATGATTATGGTAATAGAATATTTTAGCTATCTATTATGGTAATCGGGTATGCATGTGCATGGAAAGATTTTTTAAGGGATTCAATCATTACCATACATTCCACGTGTGTTGTTTACTTATACACACCTAAAATTTTAATTTTATGTTAAATATTTTAAATTTTGAGTTGGGTATTCTAAGTTTTATGTCAAAATTTTAAGTATCGTGTAATTCTATTAATTAAATATTTTGTTAGTAATAAAACATAATTTTTTTATAATTATATTAAAGCAAGGAATGAAGATTCCAATTTTAAGCGAGGAATGGATTAGAATGAAGATTTTATCCCTAAATGAGAATACAAATAGGAGTTCCATGTCGTTGAGGCATTTTTAATATCATTCCACATGTCTTCAACTTTAATTATTTTAAGTTTTGTGTTAAATATTTTAAGATTTTTAATGTCAAAATTTTAATATTTTAACTTCTGTGTTATAAAATTGTAAATTTTTATGTAAGAAATTTTAAATTTTGTGTTGTTAATTAAATGAATTTATTGCCATAGTAGATGCATGTTGATGCCAAAATTTAGATCAATTGTAAGAGGAAAGCTTGATCGCAGAAATCGCCAATCAAAAATATTGGGCGTCACTGAATGTTAAAATGACCAAACGTCTATTTTCATTGATGAGAGTTTTTAAGATAAGAAATATGTGATAAAATAAATTTCAACGCTAATAGTTTTAGCGACAAAATTTGATACTCCAACAATCCAAGTATTTAGCAACAAAAATATTTTTAGCAATAATATTAGCAACGATTTATTTCATCCCATAATCAAATTTTGGTGATAACATATTAGCAGATTGAAGTTTAGCCGTGTCCAACATGCTTCTTTGGTTTTGAATGCTGTGGACATTTGGGTATAAATACACTATAAAGATAGGATATACAACCTCCCTATTAACAATTGTTTTTAAAAGAGAGAATAATACTTGAGGTCTTACAAGTAATATCAGACCTAAGGTCACAGTTTCGAATTCTAATAATGATCCTAAGGAATACATTGAAGTTTAGAGTTTGGCCATGTCTATACTAACAACCATGCTAATAATATCAAATTTTGTTGTTAAAATTTTTTGAGATAAAAAATAGGTAACAAAATCTAATGCCTATATAAACAAAATTTGATAGTTTTTATCACGAGAGAGTTGGTGTTTATATGAAGTGAGCAAACCTCTTAATTAATAAATTTCTACTTAGGCTCAACCTCTTCTTCTCAATTAGATCCTCTTGTTATCTAGCTTGAATTCAAACTTTGCAAAAATTATCATCATCTTTAAATTAAACTACCATTCTTTCCTATCCATTAAGTTCATCTTACCATTTCAATGATCTTTTTATTGCTCTAGCAATCATATATTAATAATTTTTACCACATGGCATGTATAATTTATGGTACAACATAATATATACAACGAAATCCCATATTCATAACAGACATAGAGAGAGATTTATTATATTCATAACATGAATTTATTGTAGTTAATATTATTCAAATTCTTAAAATTCCACATTATAAGTATTGAAAATATCATTACATTCTTTTGTTTAGTTTTTTTAAATTTTTTTTTATTTTTCACTGATTAAACATTTGTTAAATTCATGAATATGTATATACAGGGACGGAACCAGAAATCTATATTAAGGGGAGCTAAAATTAAAAATAAATATACTGATATAAAATATAAAAATTAATAAATTATCATCAAAAAAATAAAATTATTAAATTATATTATCATAATTAAAAATAAA
>JAVXUL010000021.1:4483450-4497259 GCA_035590515.1 Trichilia minutiflora | reverse complement strand
AATATTTAATTTAAAAAATTAAATTAAATATACAATAATAATATTTTTAAAAATAAAAATTAATTTAAATATATTTTTAAATTTTTTAATAAATACTATAAATAAACTAGATTGATTCACGGACTAATCAAACTTGAACTTTTTTATCTGTGAATCAATCCGATTGACCGATTTAATTCGTAAATTAGCGGATCCGATCCATTTTAACAGCTCTACTTGTTGCGGCACTTCACGCGTATGAATCAGTGTGGACACGCACTTTAACTTTCCATGCTAGAAAACAAATGACGCGTCAGTGACACGTAGTTAAACGGCAGCATGCAATCACCACTGCCCATAAGATGGGCCCCACAATCAATTAACTTCCACCAAGCCTTTTTCTCTCTTCTTCTCTCCTCTCCTCTTCACGACATTAACTACAATTATTAAAGGAGCGGTTCGGTTGTCCGTTAGCTTAGGATAAGCACTCTTGCAAAAACACAGTTTTCTTTCAGCTTTCAGCTTAATCTGTTTTCAGAAACACCCTGTTTTTGATCCAACATACATACTAAAAAGAAAACGAAAAGAAAAGATGGTAGTTTTAATGGTGGCACAAGAAAGTATGGTATCTCTTCTAGCTCAGGAATCTTTGGTTTCTCGAACGGGAAGGCATTTGCAGCGGTACAACAAAGGCCGGCGACAAGTTGTAGGGTTAGTGTTTCTTATCACTATTGAAGATTTTGATTTCATTAGATTTGATTTGATTTGATTTCAGTTTCAGGAGTTTCTTTTCTTTTGTATGTGGGTTGGTGTTATTTGTTCCGAAAATGTAAACACAAATAATGGAGTTGTAACTTTTATGTAAAATGTAAGGTGGGCAAGAGTTGCTTTCAGTTGGAAAGCTAATGCATGGGTGTGCTTGCTACTGACAATTGCGCTGACCTTGACACTGTGAAACGTTTCTTTTTTCTTAAAAAAAAAAAATTGTGATACAAAAAGCTCTTCGAGTTTTTCTTTCTCCCCAATTAATTTTAATATCATTTGAAGTATGTATAATTTTATTGGCCAATGTTATGCAGTTTAGAGTAAGGATTTGTACGAGTTGAATTTCATTCTCCTATATTGACTCCAAATCACTATTCTCTGCAGATGTATACCGTATAGATATAAAGATGTAAGCCAAACCCAGGCGAATAATGAGGATGATATTGAAGTTCTTGCTATCAGTTCACAGAAAGGCAAAGGATGGTTGTTTCCCAAGGTATCAATTTTATTATTATCAAATTCAATGTTTATGTATTTGCTGTATGTATTCATTCAACATTGATCACTTAGATCATGACCTTGAACTTGGACTTGATCCGATAAATATAAATTTTCAGGGAGGTTGGGAACTTGATGAATCCATTAAACAAGCAGCTTCAAGAGAAACTCTGGAGGAAGCCGGAGTAACTGGGATCCTGGAGGTTAGTTCACTTTTAAGAAAATAAAACAGATAGAACAAATTTTGTGTACTAACTTGAAACAAAATTCAGATAAATGAATTCCATTTTGTGCAGTTGCTGATATCTTACATTAGTATTTTGCAGAACGAATTGGGTCAATGGAGCTTCAAGAGCAAATCCCACAACACTTTTTATGAAGGATACATGTTCCCTTTACTGGTTCAGAACCAATTAGAAATCTGGCCGGAGATGAATGTCCGAGAGAGAAGATGGGTATGTGACATTTACATCGATCAATTAATTTATTCGAGATATCAATTGAAACTTGAAATTGTCTATTTGATCAATGCCTGATTTTAAGTCGAAAATGTTGTACAGATGAGTATAGCAGAAGCTAGAAATGTTTGTCAGCATTGGTGGATGAAGGAAGCACTGGATAAATTAATACTCCTTCTAACTTCAACTTCTTCAGAAATACAAAAGATTGAGAAAGAAATGGCAGCTCCTTGTTCGGAAACTTCTAAAATTATGTGCTAGTGGGAAAATAGGGAAAATTAGCAGAGGCGTGGTGATTGTTGACCATGCTTGATTGCTTTCTAAGACATGGTTTCCCAAAATTAACAAGCGATGAATATCTGATTCGAGAAACCCATCTTGAATTGTCCAAACATTGACTTGTTTTCTGTCTCCTCGGTTTGTTAAATCAGAAACAGTTTCATAGATATTAACATTAAACAATTTATAACCGCACAAGAGTTATTGAAATTGTTACAAACTTCAATGATATAGAGAGAATTTATGGCCGTCTCGCAAATTTGGTGTACCCTCGGCGCCTTTGGTGATAATCAAGGTGCAATAAGGTATTAAGCATTTATCAAACACGACTGTCTGGTAAGGACAAGAGCCAATGGAACACAAAGCACGCAAACACTTCCTCAAACAAACTGAGTCTGACCAAAGCATTAAATTTGATCAATTTTCCAAAATCCTCTCTCAGATGGCGCTCATTTATATTCAATTCCGAAAATAAATAGGATTGTCCAAATCCACCCACCTTAATTATTTAAACGAAAAGAAATATATTTTTTCCAATATCTTATTCCTCATGAAATTTTGGAAATTTCTCTTTGTCCTAATAAAAATCGTTAAAAAATAATTCAAGGAAGCAGCAGGTTTATATGATTTTTTTCAACATCCAATCACAAAAATTTAACAAATTTATTATTTAATTGGTGAAAGTTGGAATCAATAAGCAAAAACAATTATAAGAAACCCCCTGGTCCAACGATGAAAGATGAATTTGCACGAGTTTTAAGTCTGAAATCTTAATCTCATAAACTCTCTTATTGAAACGTTGAAATAATAAGATGATTTTATTTTATATTTGATATTATTATGAGTAAATTTTATATACGTATCCTATAATTTAAAATATCTATAAAATAATTCATATAATTCTATCTCTAAAAGATTACGTTGATTCTACGTACGAAATGAAAATTAATATACAAAAAAAATTATGAGATTAAAATAGAATTTAATTTTTACACAAGTCATTACAAATTCTGCGATTAGGATACTGAGAAACAGACAATAATCATGAGCCATGAATTTGTACACCTGGCCAATTTAGTACTCGTGTCAAAATCAAATCATCTGCACAAAAAATCTCCAGCCTAATTACAAGAAATAATCATAGAACATAATGTTGAGGTGAAGATTGATTGATCAATGGTGCTGTCAAGAAAAAGTTAATACTCGACTTGATCATCAGAATCTTCTCCTGATGTCACTTCCAAACTTTCTTTGTCTTCATCTTCATCTATCTTGGTGGGGATCATTTTGGCAGTGATATTGGTCATCGCTGCAGTTTTGCTTGCCCTTTGTGATAGGGTACTTACAGTGTCGGGGATTGGTAGGAACAGCAGACTGAATAGAAGTTGCTGAGTTTTCATCTGAGGAGGACTCATCACGCCTCACTCGTCTACTTGAATGAGTTGGTCTGGTTGAGAATGCGGTTGGTGTTTGCAGCAGTGAAACAGAAGCATCTGCATCCGATTTGAAGTCCAGTACTAGCCTCCCTACAACATGCATAGCACAAGCAAACATTCACGCATTCAAACATGGAAAAATAATTCTAACACTTTCATTTTTCTGAGAGCAGAAATAGTTTTAACTTAAACACTTCACTCCAACGTTTCGTTGGTATACAAATACAAGTTAAAAGAAAAATCATACTGATTCAGTGAGAAACAATTAGGAGTGCACATTCAACTCAACCATTTAATTCCTTATCTAATACCAAATATAACTGTTACTAATGCTAAATGCATTTATTGGATGGTTACCATATGCAGCCAATGTTGTAATAGAATATCCTTTTAATAAGTGAAAGATTTACCAAAAATAATATTAGCTTTATCTTAAGCAAGTTTCTCATTAGGGTGTTCATCCACTCCCTTGAAGTGTTCAGACATGAGCTTCAACTCCTAGAGAGACCTTTTTCTGCCAATATAGATTCAAACACACGATTCAAAAGTACCCTCATTAACTTTATGTCACCTTGCTCAGACAATCGAAAATGGAGTAAGATAAGTATTCTACACAGCATCAATATATATGACCTCTCAGCAGGTGTCTTCTTCAAATGGAAGCTTAGTACCTTAAAAAACACATAGGAATGATTAGTTGGTAAGTGTAAGACCAATAGTATTTAGACAAAGCAACTCTTGTAAAAGATATGATATATACAAAAATGTTGGATTTGCACTAACCCCAAAAGAATTGTGGTCTAAGGTTTAACCGTGTAGAACATGACATGGTAATATCCAATTTCCCTTTTCTTTTTGAAATTAGAAGAGCGGTAATTCCATTAAGAGTACCTCATTTGGAAATGCATTAAACAAAAAAATCTGTAACACACACATGCATAGCATGTGCTGCATATTGCATGTGTACACAAATTTATGTATGTAGTACTTGTGCATGTAAACACATTGTGGATAGTAACAGTAAAAAATACGATAGACATATTACTTCTTTAATCCACTATAGACAAATCAACATTGTCATTGATACTACCTCAATTTATAAAGAGTAAAGAATGAACTAGAGAGGAGGAAAGGCAGCAAAACTGATCACAATGTTTGTATGGCATTTTCAGCTTTACAAATTTGAGGCATTTTAACAGAGCCAAATGTGACATTGACTGAAATTAAGTCATGGCTGTGGTAATTTAAGTCATTGGTGCATAGCTACTCTTTACAGGCAGCACTAATTCATTCTGACCTGTTCGTTTGAACCGAAAGACATGCCAAGATTTTCAATATTTTTCAACTTGTGGTTTCTCTATTTTATTTAGAAACTGTACCAATGACACACTGACTGTGCATTGTAGGTTATTCTTGCCCTAGCACAATCAAAATCAACTAACTAACTTGGTAAAGTACGTAGCAATGAGAAAGAAAAGTTTCAGCAACAGGGATACTAATGGTCATTGTAACATAATTTTTCATCTTAAAAACTGTTGAGAATAATTACCTCAGTTGCTATGCGTATTGCAATCCTCTCCTCCCCACACCCCAGTGAAGGTTGCTCAGACCCATCTGTGGTTTCTGGCATACTCCTAGTGCTAGTTTCAACCTCCATTTCTCTCTCTTTTGCGTAAAGCGGAGTCTGCAGCATTTGCAGCATGAATTTTGATGTTTGGACTGCAGGTTTACTTTTATTAGACACCACAAGTGAAGAACCTCAAGTGTTTCCATTAATGCCCAGCCACATTAAACGCATGACTGGAACAAAAGCCTTGGACAAACACTTCTACACTTTCAAATGAGAAAAATTTATGCCACTGAAATAGAAAGATACCAAGGTTTTATCTGATCGAGAAAAGAAAATTTCATACATATTTTTTCTGCATTCGTGCATGTATTACTTACCTTGTGATTGCTGAGAAGCAAGCATAATGCTCAAAGAAAATAGATGGGCACTGCTTCAACCTGGTCAACAATTGTAAACATAATAATTTCTATGGCTGTTCAAGTGATATTGAGAAAAATGAATAGAATATGAACAGATAATTCACCTGTATAAATTTTTTGATTCATTGCTGAAATACAGTTAATGAGCTTGGCTAAGAGTAAAGGACGTAAAGAAGCGGAAACTCGGATACTTCTCACTCAAAAGAAGAATTTTGCAAACCCCTCTCCAAGAACAGCTTTTAGTGACTCATTTTCATCAACTTCTAAAGATTTTAAACAACTACTTGCCTCAAGCCCAGCATATAAGAGATCAAGTAAATTAATATTCAAATTTTCATCTGAGTCAGAAAGGTTTATAGAACTAACAGTGATCTTATCATCTTGTGATTTGGATGAAAGATACTGCCCCATGACCTTGTCAACTTCCTGAGGACCATGCCACGTCCCAAAATCAATTCATGCCTTGCAAGCCATTATGCTAATTGTAGGGGAGCCTTCAATGAAGGAGATTCTCAACTGCTTTACCAATTCCTCACTTGGCTTATTCTCTAGTAGTCCAAAAAGGCCAAGACATCTGATAGCTACCCCTGCACATCCAAGTGAACATGTTTTGCCTGCATTTCATAGTCAACATCGGCATTTGATACCTTAAAAATAAATTTCTGACCTGCATCACATCAGAACAAACCATGTGCAAGTATGTATATTTTAGACAAAACAAAGTATGGAGGTGGAATTTACGTTGGATGCATTAAAGGTTATGCTTAAAGAGCAAGAACATATACCTCATATACCATATTCGCATAAATCTTTCAATCTTTGACACTAATGCCAGGAGCATTTGACATATGTCTAAAGGATTTCAATTGGATTCCAAGGTGAAAGCAAAGCAGAACAATAACAAGATATAAATTCATAGCCAGGAAGCAATAATGAATGCATGGGTTCAGCAGAATCGGCAGCCTTTCCTACAACCAAATGAAATGATTTTGCATTTTCCAAGAGAAAAACTGTTACAGCAAGGCAGTGCATCCATTGCATAAAATCAGCATTTCTCTCCATGCAGGGCCCAGCAAGCTCTTTGTCAAGAATGATGTCTTCAAATTCACCAGTTGCTGTATGGACTTTCCTAACCATTCCGGATACAGCGTCAGCCCAATCTTTGTCACCACTAATATTAATACCGTTACCTATGATAACCTTGTTTCCGTCGCCATCCACTTCACGGTCAAGGGTCCTGTGCAATAAGTCTTGGACAAAAGCACTAGCAACCTTCCTGGTTGTAGCATCAGGAAAATCAAGCATTTCACATAGCGATAGTAATTGCCTGGATGCAAAATGGTAATTTGGTCCTGAAATATCAGGTTGTGTTAGAAAACATATTGGATGTGGAATTCATTCTTTCATCTATAAAATGAAGTTAACCCACCAGCATCTATATGAGTTTTGACCAAATCTACAAAATCAGAAACTGTAGCTGGAAGAATCCTCTCCAGAAGGTCATTCTTGTCTGAAGCTTCAGCTACATATACTGCTGCTTCGGTGCCCATTATAGCAGCAGCATCAGAACTTTTTTGCCTGTTCAAGCACAATATTATTTGAAAATGATCATGATCACGAAGAGGAACTTAAGCTTAAGTAAACTTCAAGCATAATAATTTAATACAAAAATTATAAGCATCAGAGGTCTAATACGCAAATAATCTTGAAACCTTCCAGACTCTAGGGCATTTATTATTGATTACAAGAGTGAGAAAGTTTTCTACCTTCTACTAATTATGAACAATCACCGTTTATGCTATAGTCCTTCCCAATTCTAACTACTTTCACTTCAAAAATTCAAAATAAATTAGAAATGCAGCAACTACATGTATTTCATGAGATGATTTTGAGCCCACTTTAGTTTCTCTGAATAAGAGAAACTTTCAGAGATCTAAAAAGAGCAGGAAGAAAATGTGAGAGAATTCACTTTATATGAGCTGAACATCCAACACCCCCCCGCTCTCCCTCCCTCCCAAAAAAAAGATATATACACAGAGAGAGAAATCAGGAAAAAAAAGGACGAAAGAACTTTTGCCCTGCAGAATGAAAAAGGAAAATGGGGAAGAAATAAACAAACAAAACTCCAAATATTGAAAATAAAGTTGTCAACAAACTTACTTGTGCCTCCATCTGCAAATGCCTGCACACAGTCCTCCAGTAAAGAACAACCTCTGCTTCCATTAGCCGGATCCTCAAGTCTCCTGACATATCACAAAAAGACATTAGGATACAACATGTATCATCCATCCTTTCTATTAAAAAAATCAATTAATATTTTGTAAATACCATACTTGCTACAAAATATAAATTTTCAAGGCTATAACTAGAGAAGTTTCTTCTGAGTGACAGAAAAATTAATGCAAAATAAGATGATAAGTAACTAACTTCAGTTTAAATTTTGGAAACGATGAATGAGAAAATAATTATTTCATCCCTTATCTATATGTTTGAATTAACTTTTAGTTACATTGAACCCCTTACACCTATTCAACCTGACTCCTTTTTGAGTTTTCTCAGATTTAAAAAATCAATGAAAGATATAGAGGATACAAATCGAAGCCATCTCGCGTCGTATAGTAGATCTAACCAACTGACCTAATAATGAACATGGTCAAGCACTTAGAGGGGGCTAGAATCCACATTTTGGCACAGCATCTTCAATTAGAGAGAACTTTTTCTTATACTTAACTAAGATGAATCCTAAGATGTTATACCTAGAGAATCAATCGCTGGCACGTATCAATAGAGCATCCTATATTTTCTAAACTTCTCCCTATACTTTTAATCTGGTACATCAAGGTATATAACATGCATTAAAGACCGTTATAATGAACTGTAAGAGACATAAAACTAGGAATGATAACAATTCATCAACAAGCTCCACCAACCTCCAGTTTCATTATCATCTGATGATATATACTCCCGTATACTTTCACCATCACTTGGCTTCACTAATCATTCTTTAAAAAAGCCTCCATCACAGACTCCCCGACCATCTCATACATTTCAACATCAAGATATTTGAGAAGTTCTATGGGGCTTCCCTACAGTACTTAGCTAGCCAATGATCTTTCCTCAATTTCAGGCACTCTTTTGAAACAGCCTCAGAACGATCAGCAAGTCCTCTTTTGAGAATGATAGTTCTATGCTTGATGCTACCAGATGAAGCAAACAAGACAAAACAGAAACAAAGAGAAAGGTAAAAAAGCAGGAACCACCAACTAAAAAGAAAAGGAAAGAAAATGGAATGCACGCAGTTTACGGCCCATGGGCACTACTCCATTACCTTCTACATTTTCAATCAAATGAAATATTATTACAATGAATCATAATATAACCAAGGCTTTGAAGAGGAAATTTATTAGACAGAACACAGTATGCTGTTTTACCCACTGACTCGCTGACATCCAAGGGTGCAATCAATAATTACTTGTGAAGTTGTATTCATCAGAGGTAGTGATAACGCAATTGTTTTATGAACCTCCTGCAGTGCTCACATGCTTACTAATAGAAATTTGATACACGAAATCATTTAATACATTCCCAAGTCATCTAGTAAATTAGATTACTAAAAGAATTGTATTCATTTGGACTAGCTGAGCACAGACTCACAGCGTTCTGCTCGAGCGGAAGCACCTCAAGGAATAAATCAAGAATGTCACTGTTGTCAGACTCATTAACAAAACGTGAAAGGGCCCGAATTGCAACTGTACGAATTACAGGAACCTTGTCCCCCACCCGCACTTTCATGCATTCTATAACCTCATCCCAGACCTCATCGCTAACTTCTGTGTCATCGGGTAACCGCATTATAATCTACGAAAAAAAAATTAAAATGATACTAGTTAGTGCGAAACACAATTGGAGAACACACTTGCAAATTGACCATTAATGTCTTCAATTCAAATTTTACAAAATAATACCTCAGAGATTATCTGGCAAGCACGAAATCTTGCAGTTTTGCTGGCAGCTAAAGCTCCAACTAAGAGAAACTTGAAGAAATCCTCCAAAAATTCATCATTACTAGTGCCCGCAAAAGCGGAAACGAATCTAACCAATCGTTCTGCGGAGGCAGTTCGCCTCTGTATAGTAAATATGGGGGTTAGGGTTTTGAAGAAGGCGGAGGAGAATTGGGCGGTCGATGGACATTTCGATCGGACGGCTCTGAGTTCTTTGAGCTTTCGATTGTGTGTGGCGTAGGTTGTTCGTGTTTCGTTGAGAATTTTAGCTATAATCTGCAGCAAGTGCTTTTCTTCTCCTTTCGCGTCTGCCATTTCCGTCTGTTTCTCTCTCACTCTGCTTCTCTTTATTTTTTTTATGACGAATATTAATTTAAGATTCCATTCAGGCTCGTATGATTTGAAAATTGAAATGGCATTTTCGTTTTGAAATCGAGCGGGAGTTTCTTGTGTTCTGCAGGCCGGGCTTGCGGACTTGGCCCATTAAGACCCAACATACGTAACCTCAAATAAAACTGATTGTTCCTAAAAACAATACTAGATGTCCTAATTACACTCCATTAAAAAGCCCCATTCTCTGATGGTTGGTGGATTGTTCCCCTTTCGAATCAGGTGAGAAAGTTCGGAGTTTGTGTCTCATAGTAGTTGGAAGTTGCAACTGAGCTAGAACTTTCCCTTCTCTCTCTCTTTTTTTTTTTTTTTCTTAACTCGATATTTAGATTTTACGAAGATCTAAATCTTATTTGATTAATTTTTAAAAAGATATTAATTATATATGCATAATTAAATTAAAGATATACGTTCAAATCACATATCTTAAATTTAATCCATTTTCATTAGACAATATTTATGAATGATATTAAATTATTTATTATTTAAATGATTTTACTATTTTTTTGAAAAATAAAATTTTAAAAATATTTGATAATATTAATTTTTAATAAGATTTATATATTTTTTGTATTAATATTTAAATTACAAGATTATATTTAAAAGATATTTAGTAATTTCAATTTTTAATGATCTTCACACGTCCCCTTATTAAAAAAATTCCTAGTTGATTATTGATTTAACAAAATGACCATTCAACATGCGTTTATAAAAATTATGTAAATCTGATCATTTTTTTTTATATTTAATAGAGTTGAATAACGAAAATTCATTGTGACAAATAATCAATAAATCAATTAGCTTATTGATGATTATTTTCTTTTTTAACTAATTTAACCATTATTTTAATCAAAATGGGTCATTGCATTGCATGCCTTTTTTCAAATATTCCCTCTATCTATCTATCTATTATTATTCGATGGATGGAAGATAAACCAACCATCCGTAGTTGGCAAAGATAAACGGATAGCCATTCGGCCCATAGGTTCTGAGTATAATTTTACCTTTGTTCTATACGGTAATAATGTTGCT
This sequence comes from Trichilia minutiflora, assembly GCA_035590515.1. Classification (NCBI taxonomy): domain Eukaryota; kingdom Viridiplantae; phylum Streptophyta; class Magnoliopsida; order Sapindales; family Meliaceae; genus Trichilia; species Trichilia minutiflora. The sequence continues at coordinate 4,486,432 of JAVXUL010000021.1, read as the reverse complement.
TTAAAATTAACCATCCGTTGTTGGAAAAGATAAAAGGAATGGCCATGCCTCATAGGTTGAGTATCGCTTTAAATACATAACATGTTTGGTCCTAAAACGTTGATTTTGGATAAAGATAAAGATCAATATATACTTGTGATTTGATTCCAACACAAAAGGTTCTTGAAGTTCAATTTCTGCAACCATTACCAACAAGTGTTTGTTGTAATTCCCCAATGAATTTTCTTGTAAGAATCGCTCCTAATCGAAGCACAGACAAAAAGCCTGCTATCAAGTTGGCACAAGATGCCATCATCATCATCATAGGCCAAGAGAAAGACAACTGGGATAGCAAATGGCCAAATCAACAACAAAGAAAACTGTCCCACGCGAAATTTCCTCGTCAACAAAGCTAATAAACAATATACCAAATCCCTTCACTTTTCTTTTTTCTTTAAGAAAATAAATGTATGCTTATAAAAAAATGATCGAGGAAAAGGAAATTTTTGTTTGAATTCATCAAATTTCAAATGCATAAGGCTGTTCAAAAACACTCATAACTTATCTTATGTGTGTAACTAATAACCACATAATTCGCTTTCTTTATATGAATAATTGAAAACAATGCTAAAAAACATGTAGATTCAATTGTTATTTCTGTTGAGAAAGAGATGGGTAATGTTTCCAATGAGACCAAGACTTAGAAAGATATCCTACAGAATTTGTATACCTTAAAAATTATTTGTAAAAACCAAAGTTTGATTAATAATTCATTTTAATGTGTGGGTAGACTTCAGGTTAGTGATAGTTGCTTAACCCACAATCTTAAAACCACGGCAAGTCATTGTCAATGGCCCGTCTTCTCACAAAAATAATAAATTAAATTAAATTAAATTTTAACCAATAAAAATATTTCACATAAGCCAAAAAAAAAGAGTTAAATTCCTAACCGATTTTGAATAAAAAATTTTAATCTTCATCTTAGAATTGAATAGACATAGCAAATTGAATTTAATTTACTTTAATTTTATTGAACTTAGTAGATGAGAATATGTGTGTTAATAATAATTAATAATTATTTTATAATATGTTAATTAAATTTGCAAACAAGAACATCAACAAACAAAACAGTAAGTCAAAATTTCGTGCGCACCTTCTCGTCTTTTCAAGTTTTCAAGAACAATGTGGTGTTGGTGATCTTTGTGCCTCTCAACGATTATCCCAATGGCTTCTCTAGTCTCGTGAAGAAACAAAGCTACAAAGTACAAACCAAACCAACCATCATTTATTAAAATATATGTTAATTATTATTTAAATTTATAATCATTAAATAGTTAAATAATAATTATATATATATATATTATAAAAAATTATATTATAAAAAATTATAATATATCGAATTAAAAACATACGTTTAACACCTGATAAAATAATTTAAATAGAATTTATGATCTAATTTTTTTAATATTTCAATAAAAAAATTTTAATAATTTAAACTTATAATCTTTATTTAATAAATTTTATGGTCATATTATCCTTAAAAAATTAATTATTATTATTATTATATGTGCATATTGATGCTTGATTTTTACTTTTAAATGTGAATACGAGAATTTGTGTAATATCCCTTTCATACTTTGATATTTTACAGTATTTGAGCTTGATTGATGGTAATTATAATTCAAGTCGTCGTAAATTATTTTGAAAATTAAGCCATTTTCTGTTTTTTAAGTCATATTTTATATTAAAAAGAAAAATCCAACCACCAACCAACATTTGACGACGTGAATGAACGGAGGAACGTATGTATGGAATCTGATATTGGGGTTTGGTGGGGAGTGACCACGTGCAAGGTCTTGCCGTAAATGAAGCAATCAATAAACAACACAAATAAATCAATCAACCGCCGTTTCTCAGACGCTTGTTTTGGTTTAAAAGTCAAATCCTTCTTATTATTGTCCAATTAGAGGTACTGCCATGTATTATCTATGTTCTCTTATAATTCCTAATATAATATTAAATTGGAAAGAAATAAGTCCCAAGTCCAGGCTAATGGATGATAAACGATGCAGTTACGGCGTGAATGAGATTCCCAGTCAAATTATTTTAATTTTTGAATAATTAACACAAAAAATATTTTGTATATTAATTAATTTAAATATTTTTATAGAGATTTTTTTTATATTTGTATTATGTCTACTGTACATATTTGGAGTTTGCATCCATTTTATTTAAATCAAGAAATAATTCAATTTCTTATTTAATTATTATTACATATATCGCTAAATTTAACATTTAATGACACTGATAAGAATAAAAAAAATATTTAAAATAAGAAAAACTTTCGTTATAAAAAAATGGATATATTTTTTATTCAGTGGATTAAAATATTTTTTTAATTAAATTTTAAGAGTTTAAATATTTTTAAAAATAATTTTATTAAAAATATAAATAAAAAATAGTTGTAAAGGACCAACTGTCTATATTGGAATTTGAAAGCCTCAATGCAATTGCTTCAATTTCAAACTTTGAATATACATAACACAGACATTCTTTTGTCTGATCTCTTACTTTTTCTATTTTATTAATTGAGGGTAGAACAGGAAAGCTAAAGAAAGGAAGAAAATTAAGTTTGCGTTTTGTGAGGGAATTATCAATGGATGATAATAAAAGTAAACCTTACTTTTATCTTTATCTTTTTTAAAGAAACTTTATTTTTTATTAATTCGTATTGCCGTATTGGTATGACTGATTCAATCATGATAATGATAACTTGACCTGGAAAGTTGGAATATAGTGATTATAAATTATAGAAAATTTTATTTTATTTTTTTTGAAAATTCAAAAATTCCAACTGTCCATCAACGTCTCGGAACACTTCGTCGAGAAGATTCAAACCCTCCATTTCTCTTAAATAGTATCATCAAAATAGAATCTAGACTCTTAATCAAACAGATTTTTAATTCGATTTCCTGATAAATAATATCAAAAGATCAGATAAAA
>JAVXUL010000021.1:4464375-4482808 GCA_035590515.1 Trichilia minutiflora | reverse complement strand
TCCCATTCTCTGACCATTTTCAGGTGATGGTATGATGACAGGCCTGCAAAGTCTGTAGATGTGACAGCATCATTAAATGAAATCAACTGCATACTGTCTCATGTCAGATATCACATCCTTTCCATTCTTCGATGCTAAGTCACATCACTATTCAGAGGAGGGGCATTATATAACCAAACTTCTTCAATGGAAAAGAGGTTAGTGGGTTGTTGGTTGATTGGTTGGTTGATTTTTTAGGTATTCGTTGGTCATTGTATTTAGTGGAAAATACTTAAGCTACACAAAGAGGTTGAAAGAAATCCGGCAGCCTCATCACCCTCGTTTTCCCTTTCATTATCTCCAGAGGGTAAATTCCACACATATTTCTTTCATCCTCGGTTCGTTTAGACTTCCTTTTTTGCCATCTTTACTGGAAACACATTTTATTCCTCTATTTTTTTTTTCTGACTTAGGCATCGGAGTTTCTCCGTCGGGATCTCTCCCGGCGTTACTACGAGGTGTTTACTTTCTTTGTTGGCTTAGGAGGTGAAGCTCTATCGGAAACAGTCACATTCAAGGTTATTCGTCGGTGTAGAAATCGTCGTTCGTCAAACAGTCGCTGCCCTCACACCTCACCAGCTAGGTCATTCACGTTAACCACGAAGAGGGTTTACGGACAATTCTTGCACCAACATACTCTTTATTTAATTATATGATAGAATAAATGAAATAGCTAATGTATGTAAATAAAGAATACATTCTTTCAATATTATTTTAAGAATTTATATAAGATCATTAATCCTAAACTGATAGTACAAATGATTTTTAAAATATATACTAACAATAATAACTTAACTAATGTCTCAAGGATACTGTTTAACAAAATCTATAATAATTTTTTATATTTAATATCATAATTAATGATAAATTTTAATATATTAAAAATATAATTTATCAAATATAAATAACTTAACAATTATCTTAAAAACACTCATTTATAATTTTTTTATTAATTCGAATATATTTATTATCTTAAATTCATACTGTAACCTAAATTATTATTTCATTAATTAATATTTACTTTTTTGTGTATAACGAAATAAATTTATAAGTTACATTGATACGTGGTCTTTGTTCCTAATATGATTAGATGCATTTAATCATATATTAAATAAATTGGTGAATTAATGAGACTAAACATGGATATGATTAGTTTATAATATAATTTACATAAATATTATTTTTTAATATAAATATGATTATTACATTCACCTGATGGTAAGATTCAAATCAATATTTACTGAATTCGATTTTTATATCTTTTATTATAAAATATTAAAAGAATTATGTTAATAATTTTATTTTATTTCTGATATCATTGTAATACGATTTTTGTACATATATCTTAATTTAAAACGATTGTTTGATAATTTAAGTGATTCTATTTCTAAGAAAATATACATTGATTTGGTATATAATTGGACCTCGATTAAAACTGAACATAAGAGATTTCCTTTACTCCAAAAAAAATATGGATTATTACATTAAATTTGTGACGCCGCTCAAATTATTATTATTTCACTAAGGTGTTGATGTTTACTGTTTTATGTTCAGGAAGTAACGTCACGGTTTACATCGGCGCGTGGTCTTGGTCATTACAATGTAATGTATTTTTTTTATTATTGTGTTTTCGAAGAAAATAAAATCACTTTATTAAGTTGATATATTTGTGAACATGTCATCGTAAAATGGGTCTCTTGTGACAAACGGTCTGATTGGGAAGTTTCGAGGCGGAGTGGGCCCTCCCCAATGGAATCCAAATTCCAAACCGCCCTAATCGTGGAGTTTTCAACTCCGATGATACGTGGAGGTATGTACGATGTCAGGACTAAATCACCGGGCGCAAGTCCTTCACCGTACGACCCCATGCCCACTGTCTTTGCCAGCTAAAAATATTTGCTCCCAAAATTCAATATTTTTTTTAAAATTTTTATATTTATCAATAAAAGTATAAATAATGAAGAAAGAAATATGGTATTCTCATGTTTAGACAAATTTACTTTTTCATGGCAGCTTAATAATTTTATGAATATTATTTGAGATAATAATAGAAAATTATGGTATTATCTTTTCGAAAAAATTGACTTTGCTATCGGTAAAAATGTTTTTACCCTACTAGGGAAATTACTACATTCACTTTCTTAATTAGTAATAAAATAAGATTAAAAATAAGAGGGCCCGTCCTTTCCTAATGCTCTTAGCCAGGTAGCCCGTAGCCGGTAATATAATCTGTTTAACAACATGGACTGTCTGGTACGATTCTCTCCACGAGCGATTACAATAAGTATCTACTGACTACTCCTTTAAGATACTGCCATTGATTTATTTTTAAAAAATTTTTTTAACCAAATAATTAACCAGTAATTATTTCCTATTAAATAATCACCAATAACTTTTCTTTTCCTTTTCCTTTTCCTTTTTTAGGTAAAAATAAATAAATTAGAATTCTTTTACACTCTCAACACCCGACTCCGCACTATAAAAGGGGAGCAGGATTGTTCAGTTCTGTGCAAAGTCAATATTGTTATTGACGAAGAAAAGTTAGAGGGAACCATTCCATTCATTGGCACAATTTTCTTTTTAGTGTTGAAGTGAAAAATGTCATTGCTTTCAGATCTCCTGAACCTTAACCTCTCAGAATCCACTGAGAAAATCATTGCCGAGTACATATGGTTCGTCTTTTCTTTTCATTGGTTTTCTTTTTTTAACTCTTGTTTACGTTTGTGTGAGAGTAGTTCTGTATATGTTTGTGTTAATGGGTCAGTTTTGCTTTCAGGCACATTTGTGGTGATGGGTGAGTTTTGTTTATATGTATCTTTGTTCTGATCTTGTTCTATGGTTACGGAAGTGCAACATCTCTGTTATTATGTGTTGTTTTTCTTTGAATAAGCAAAGGGAACGTAAAGTGTATGATTTTGTGGTATTTGTTACTTTATTCATTCATATCTTGTTGGTTTTTGAGTGATTATGCCATCATTTTCTTTGACGATTAATCTGTCTTTCTGAGTTGTTTTGTTAGCTTTGTTTGATTATTTTCTTGATCCATTTGTTATGCTGAGAAAAATGAGAAATAGAAGAAATTTTATGCTTTACTAACGAATTGGTATAAGCCATAGTCAAGCCAGTCCTTTTCTATAATTTTTTCCTGGTTACAAAATTAGGAAATTCTTGTTTTTGATTTATAGTTTCACTTCTAACCTTCACTATTCCTGATCCCTTGCGTAAAGCTTTGGATAGTTCAATATGAATACTCTCACTTGCAGATCTTCATATATTTGAAGCATTTGTATGTGTTTACATCCATTTTCTTGTATTCCGTTGACTATAGCCTTTTATATCTCACTTATGCTCTGCCTTTGATTGTCCGGTTTTGGTATATTCCTCTTCCTAATTTGCTCTTCCTAATTTTATTATTATGATGTTCTTAAATTCTGGAATAGGATCGGCGGATCTGGTATGGATATCAGGAGCAAAGCAAGGGTATTGAGCTTTTTACTTGGGATAAAGAAGGAGCTTTGCTTTAGTTATATTTATCTTTAATGTTTTGCTTTCTAATTTTTTTCTTTATTTTGGATTTGGTCATACATAGACGCTTCCTGGACCTGTTAGTGATCCTTCCAAGCTTCCCAAGTGGAATTATGATGGCTCCAGCACAGGTCAAGCTCCCGGAGAAGACAGTGAAGTGATCTTATAGTAAGTGTTCTTTGATATATTTTTCCACATTTTTTTTATCGCAACTATGTAGATATAATATGTTTCGATCTGATATATTTTTGTTGTTGATGTAATCAAACAGTCCTCAAGCTATTTTCAGGGATCCATTTCGGAGAGGCAACAGTATTCTTGTGAGTTCTATCTATGCACTATATCATGCATCTAGTATCTTCTGACTTGATCACAGAATTATCATCTTTGTTTCCTTGTGTTGAAATTGACCCTTCGTTCAACTGACTTAGGTTATGTGTGATACTTACACTCCTGCGGGAGAACCTATTCCAACAAACAAAAGGCATGCTGCTGCCAAGATATTCAGCCATCCTGATGTTGCCAAAGAAGAACCCTGGTATTTTCTATATCATAACAAATGACTGCATTTCGATTTATATCTATCTGTGAACTAGTTGTTGTATTTTTCTTGTACCATGTAACTCACTTGCTATATAATGTTGTAAACAGGTATGGTATCGAGCAGGAATACACCTTATTACAGAAAGATGTGAACTGGCCTCTTGGCTGGCCCATTGGTGGTTACCCAGGGCCTCAGGTTTTCTTTGTCTTCCTTGTGCCCACACAACAATTACTTGATTGTTAAAATTTCTTGTGATTTGTTATTTCATGCATTGGCATAATATTTTGAGATCCAGAATTCCAACTGTTTGATACTTTCAGTAGATTTTGTGTGATCTCTGTAATTAAACAACAATTTTTTTCCCCTGTACATGTTCATGCTATAATCCGAGATAAAGCTTTTCTTGAACTAACATAATATCATGATTTGATCCTTACTTTCTATTATTTTAATATGATGATTTTATAGATGTATTTCCAATAAGTCAATGAATGATTAAATGTTATGATATTGCTTAACAGGGACCATACTACTGTGGTGTTGGTGCGGACAAAGCTTGGGGGCGCGACATTGTGAACTCTCATTATAAGGCCTGTCTGTATGCAGGAATTAACATCAGTGGCATCAATGGAGAAGTGATGCCAGGACAGGTAAGTTATGAAAGTTCTACTTCTTTTCCTGGTTTATTTTCATATGTTTCATGTAGCTGGTAGTCAGATCTAGTTTTTAATTGTAGTTCATTTTTCATATTCTATATAGTGGGAGTTCCAAGTCGGACCTTCCATTGGAATCTCTGCTGGAGATCAGTTGTGGGTTGCTCGTTACATTTTGGAGGTACTATAGGATACTTCTTTTAATAACACAATTCTATAACTACTACCATTCTCTATGAAAAATTTGAAGTGTTCTTAATGCCTACATTTGAATTAACAGAGGATTACAGAGATTGCTGATGTTGTGCTATCCTTTGATCCCAAGCCCATTCAGGTTAATTTTTCTTCATGGTTTCTATTTTTTCTCCTTTGGCATAATATCCCTATTCTTTTGAGTTACTGTAGAAATTGATATGATTCCTATTTGTTGTTAAATTTTTTTTTTTTTGGTTCCTCCAGGGTGACTGGAATGGGGCCGGCGCACATGCAAATTACAGGTTAATTATTTCTATTGTTATATTTTTTTATTGGATCACTTGCATAAAATTCCATATCCTCATATTAATTATTTTTTTCATAATGTTTCAGCACCAAGTCCATGAGGGCAGAGGGAGGCTATGAGGTTATCAAGAAAGCAATCGAGAAGCTTGGATTGAGGCATAAGGAGCATATTGCTGCTTATGGTGAAGGCAATGAGCGCCGTCTCACTGGCCGACATGAAACAGCTGACATCAACACATTCGTATGGGTATAAAGAAACGAAACTTTGCTTTTCTATATCTTACAATCAGATTGCATATTCCTGTGTTTTTAATTAATGAATTATTTTCTTGTAATGTGGTTCATTGTACAGGGTGTTGCAAACCGTGGTGCATCCATTCGTGTTGGCAGAGATACTGAAAAAGAAGGAAAGGGCTACTTTGAAGACAGGAGGCCTGCTTCAAACATGGATCCATATGTGGTCACTTCCATGATTGCAGAAACCACCATTCTCTGGAAACCATGAGTACTCAGCTAGCAACATTTCCAAATATTGTGTTTTGGTGGATTTATTTGACATTCACGAGTCTAAAGGAATTGTGTTTGATTAGGGTGGTTATTTCATCTGTTTTGGTTAGGATAGTTTGTCATGTTTATCACTCTGCTCTTTGTATTTGAAAGTGGATTCATTGCTTCCCTGCCGTTCATTGGGTTGAATAAATGTAAACATTAATTCTAATAACAATATAAAAGGGCTGATCCCTATTATTTAAAGCCTCTTGTTTTGTATTTGGTTATTTTCTTCTGGCTAGTATGATTGCTTCCGCAGATATGAGGGGGTTTGGTTTGTCATTAGCCTCACACTTGTCCCCTGACTAAACAATTAATAAGTTGGCGAACAAGTTGTGGCAGTTGTTGAACCAGTTGATTTTAGACTAGACAAAAAAACCACTTCAGTCAAGATATAAACAATTGAACTTAACAGTCAAAGAGAAAATCAGAATGCCTTTTGAGGTACTTGACTTAGGAATTGGCTACTATTTAAATTGACTGTTAGATTTAGGGGACGAGACCGTATGACTTAACCAAAACAGAGAAGCAGTGCGAAGCAGAAATTCTCTCATTTGCCGTTGGCTTTGCCGTGAGAACATTGCGGGCAGTTGGCGTTTCTTTTCATCTTATTCCCAAGCATGAGGTGCCCCAACTCGTGACGAATAATTGTCCAATTGTCCGAGTCTGGAGAAATGATCTATTGTCATTGTTATTGAGCCTAAATATTCTAGGATTCTCCATCACCTCTTGGTATCTTAGAACTTCCTTTTTATCTTCTCTGTACCAGAAGTAAACAACAGAAGAAAAATGGTATGTCAACGATAATAGGAAAAGGGAGTAGATAATATTGGTATGGGCATTCCATTCGTACTAAAAATCGATTTGCAAATTACAGGAAATGATTTCCCAGCAACATCAAGTCTCTATCCAAGAAGAAAGCAACAGGCAAAGTTAATCAGTTCACTGTCATCGTTGCACTAATTTTTTTTTTTTTTTTTTAAAGTAGCAACTACTAATTTTTCTTTAATTTTGTGTATGAGGTAGTGTCATTAAAGAGTGACGAGTCTTATCAACCAAAAGAAAAACATATTGGATGACACTTCCCATTACAAAAGCAAACAATTGTATAATTATAATATTTTAATTGCAAACATGTACTTAATAATCTTGTCTTGACATGCAGAAATTTCTTTTTAAAAAGTTTGATCGTTTCCTAGGTGTATATGCTTAAAACAATTATGGAGTTAGGTTTCCTCTGAAAGGTTGGTTTTTTGCAGAAATCTTGTAGTATGCTTCGAATCATACCAGGGTAAGTAAAGAAGGTGAATTTCAAATAAGCCTAGACCACAAGCCCCTATCAGATCAACCCACCATTTCCTTATCGGCAGAATCTTTTAACATACAATTGTGAAAATATATTTTGTGTGTATGTGGGATCACCTATTAAATTTTATTAAAATAAATTTAATTTAATATAAATTAGAGATTTTTGACTTAAAGTTCTAATAAATTTTTATATATTAAATTTGTGCAATCTAAAAATAAAAATTTTAAATTATAAAATAATATTTAGGATGTTTTGTTATTACGATCATTGTGTTTTAATTTAAAAATAAAATTAAAAATATTTAATATTTGAATAAAAGATCGAACGACACGTGAAGGCCTCCTATATGAATATCTGTCATCTTAACAGTGTCACCTGACCTTTTATCTTTCAAGGATCTTAACTATCCATCACCCAGGCTCCTTGACTCGTGCCTTCAAGAACCTCACTATTTATTACCCAGGCCCCTGACCACTTACCTTCCAAGGACCTCGACTATCCGTTACTCGGGCTCCTTGACTCATGCAACCCGACCGCTCACCATCTGCCTCTCAGGGGCCCTGACTCACGTCCCTCGAGTCCCTAACTATCCACCGCCCAGGATTCCTGATTATTACCTCTTGAGAAAGCCTGACTAGTTATCAGCTCTTGGAGATCATAAAAAATGGGAATGATTAATGATTAAGGGCCCTGCAATAAAAAGCGCCCCCGGACAAAATTCAGACATCTATTCCATCTCCCGTCGAAGCCTAGCAGGTCTGACAGCATCAGTTTGATAGATGTCACATCCTTTAAATAAAAACGGTTGACACACTGTCCCAAGATAGGCCGTCCCATTATTCCCATTTTCCAATATCAAGTCACTTCACTCACATCCCAAGAGCCCTATATAAGGAGACAAAATTAACAGATAAAGGGCTCGGATTCTTCTTGATTTTACTTTATTTTCTTTACTTAAGCTTTCCATTCCTTTTCCTTTTTGTTGGAATTAATTGCTTCATATTTCACACTCTCGCTTACTTAAAGCACCGAAGTTTTTCTGTTGAGAATCCCATCCGATGTGACTACTAATGTGTTATTGTCTTGCAGAAACTTGAAGGTAAGGTTCTACAAGGAAGAATTTGACCATTCACTTTCTCCGATGAGAATCCGATAACGCAACAACCATATTCATATTCACACTTTAATATTTAATAATACCAATTTTTCATAAAATTACATAATTTTATATTGTTATTTTTATTTAAAATCTTCTTCACAATACCATAATATTAAAAAAGAATCTTTAATATTGTTAACTTGACAAGTTTATCCATTCTTAAATTATACAAATGTGAATTTGTTTAGGCAACAAAATTTATACTCAATGCACTATTACTTATACACTCATCTATAAAAATTAAAAATTATTTTACACACCTTTATAAATAATTAAACAACTCATAATTAAATCTTTTTATTATATATATGTATATAAAAATATTTATTTTATATTTAAATTATTGTAGAAATTCACTAATCGTGAAATATAAATTTAAAGTATGCATTATTGGTTAATCCTTTATACCAAAAATATATTTTAATATTGAGAATTAATTAAAAATGGCAATATTTATAGCATTTATTAGAAAAATCTCATAATAAATTTTCATTCAAAAATAATCCATATCATTATTTTAAACGAAAATACCCTTTCTTACTTCAATCATTTTAATCTCCTATTTTATAGTAATACTAAATTTTAATCTTCTATTTTACAGTAACACTAAATTTTAATCTCACAAATTTCTATGATCTTTCTCAAAATTCTCATATCCAAATCATTGAATTTATAATTTTAGTATAAAAGGTTATTGTTTTTATTTTTATTTTTTTATAATTTTATAAGAGTTGGATATTATTTAATAGCATAAATGACAATGGTATTCAAAAGAGTAATTTCTAAAAATGAATTACTGTTCATACTTTAGACTTAACTATAGAGTGTTTTTATTATATTCTTCACACTTTAAAGTTAATTCTAGAGTATAAAGCACCCCACCCATACTTTAGAGCCAATTCTAAGGCGTGAACAGTAATTCATTCTCAGAATTTTTTTTTCTATTTTAACAATTTTTATTGGTATTTGAATGACTAATTATCTTAATTTATTATATATTTTATTACAGTTATGATTGGAGTATTAACAATTATAATATGGTTCGGAGGTTCGTCAGAACCAATATTGAATGGCAATGAGGTATATGCCTATAGACAACCATACCTTGTGATGTAGATTCAAATATCAGTTATGAGTCATTTATCGAAATGTTTGTACAAATGTATGAGATAAATTTTGTTGAGTTTAGAATTGTAATGAAAGCTATATTTATGATGAATATACCTATGACCGATATTAATAATGAATGAGCTTTCAAACCTTCATCAATACTAATAATCCTACTTATATTGTGAATATAATATACTATTATCCGTTATTTGTTACTACTGAATGTGTAGATGTCGCAGAGCATGGTAGGCCCAATAATGTGTAGCATCATATTAATAGTAAAATTTCTACACCTGTATTTAGATTTTCTAATGAAAGTAATATACTGAGAGACATAATTCCAGCAATGATAATACAAGTTCAAAACGAGAATCATATATATATGAATAGTCCAAAAATTTGATAATAGTATTTTCACCTATTCAAATTGAAGAGTTGCAGGATTTTAGGTATTATAGTCATTAGTAAGAAAAGTCAGAGCATAAGAAATAGAAAGAGCACGAGTATTGTGACATTAAAACAAACTATAAGGACAATATTTTTAATAATGAAGATAGAATTGATATAGAAAACATTGATGTACTCTATGTTTATAAAATTAGTATAATAATTCAACCATCATTATCAAATCAGTATATCAGATCTTTACCCTCAATACCAGCTATAACCATATCAAATGATACTATGTATGGTTGGCCAGACTTTTAATATGAAGCATGAATTAAGTGATAAATTATGTATGATGATATTAAAAAATCACTTTGAGATAGGTTTGTAAGTCAAGCATGGATCGTTTTGGGACAAAGTGTAGAGATAATGGTTATGAATAGCGAATCCGTGCAATTAAGCTCGTTGAGGTGTGAATATGAACGTGGCTGTTACGTTAACGGATCTATGCCAGAGAGGGTGATTGACCGGATCCTCCATTGCAAAGCCTCACCTCCAAGTCTCTGCAAGACAATAACATGTTAGGAGTAACGCTGGGTGGGGTTTTCGACGAAAAAATTCTGATGCCTAAGTCAGATATGGTAAGAGAATGTATGAAAAATTTTGATAAACAAATCGGAATGGAATGCAATAAAGAGAGACTCTTTTACCAAATGTCGAGAAGGAGAAAAAGAGAGAAGAATGCCAGCAAGCAGTAGAAGGCTAAATATAGAAGATCTGAAATCCTTTCTTTAATGGAGAACTTCCCTTAATATAGTGCCCTGGTGATGTGATTAGGTATTGAAGAATGAAAACGATGGGACTTTAGTGCCTTTGGGCAATGTGTGGCCGCCTTCCATTAATGATGTGGCTGTCATTCTTGCAAATTCTAGGTCTACTGCTATCACAATATCTAAAGATGGATGATGGATGGGACAGACTGCTCTTAAGACAGGGCATCTACTCTCATCATAGGACCTACTATGTTAGTAGTCATTCCCATTTTTGATAGCATAGGCATGTAATTTGGTGGTGGTGGTGGTGGTGGGGGGGGGGTGGTTTCTCTGGCTGGGGGCTTCATGCAGATTGGTGGAGAGGAGATACTTTCCCAGAGGGGCCGCTATAGTTGCAAAGCTACCTACGCACTTTCCAGGGGACGGTTGGGTCATTTTGAGGCTGACACAAGTTCCTTGAGGCCTACGTCTACTACCTGTTTGAGAACTTCAACTGTTAGTACCAGAGGACTATGGCGTGTCTCTAAGTCTTGAGGGTAAACAATCTGAAGATCGTCGGATGCCCCCCAGAGGGTGGTGCGTGTTTTTCTGAGAAATCGATTCCTTGGAACCTGAGGCAGACTTGCCTGAGAGGATGACCTCCTAGAATTGGAGACTGGGCTCCTCGAGAGGCTGACTCCTTAGAACCTGAGGTCGAGTATACTGGGAGGATATCTTCTTGGGGCCTGAGACTGGGTCCACCTGAGAGGGTGATTTCTTAGATCCTGAGATCGTTGGGAAGGCTAAATGCCTGGGACCGAAGTGCCACATTCTTTCCTGATGAAACCCCACATGTCACTCGCATATTTTTCCTAACAAAGCTTATAGATAATATATACTTTTGAATTATCATAATGAATATAGTGTATAGTTGTCAGAATAAGTATTTACAAGATAGTCATGAATAAACAATCACCCATGAAGCTAGATTTGATTTTCATCTTATTATTCTCTCTGTTAAAGCGCTAAGGAGGTCAAATCAGGGATTTTAAACTGCATTTGGTATCACTGTGTGTGGTCCTTATGTACGCATCCTATGGTTTAAGACGATTGTCAAGTGATCCATAAAATCCTGTCCCTAGGGAGTATACTAGTCTTATACTCGACTGAATACCTTAGTAATAATTGGGTATATAAATTTTTCCTGTATACAACAATAACAACAAAAAAAAAACACAACCACCCATTTAATCAATCAATTAATTAAAGAAAAGTTCATATACCATAATAGAATTTATAATTTATTAATCTTGCAATTATAATCTTTTCATTAAAAAACTATTAATCATTACTTTAATTAAAAATAATTATTATTTTGTATTATTATTTCATATTTAGATAATAATTAATTTTTAATTTATTAAATAAAATATTGTAATATCAATTAAAGATTTTTTTAATAAATTTACTATTAATATTTTTTAGCCATAAATATTGATTATTATTATTTTAATATTGATCAAAGATTACTAATTAATTAAATATTATTATTATTTGACTCAACAGTTAATTATAAAATAAAGCCATATTATTATTACTTTTTAAAGGCAATATTTAGTAATTAAATAACAATCTCCTAATATTATTTAATAAACTTGTGTTCAATTAATTAAATAAATAAAATTTTACTACATATTATAAATTTATTCTTTCTAAATTCTAATATTAAATAATATTTTTTAAAATACTACTTTAATAACATATTATCATGTATATTTAATTGAATATTATTTATATTCCATTTTAATAGTTTTAATCAAATTTGGTATACAAATATTAATAATTAAATAATATACTAATAATTGACTATTGAAAAACAATTCCGTTGCAAACTTTAAAGTGGGCTCGCTCACTTCAGAGCAAGCACACTCGAAAGTTGCCCACTCTCGAGGGTATTTGCTTTGAAGCCCACTTCAGAATCTACAATTAGAAAACAAAATAATACATCATTAAACAATTTTTTTCAAATTGGTTAAAATTTCGTTCAAAATTCTAATCAAACACAAATATGATACAATCACAACCTTACAAACACAAATATAATGTTAAAATTCCGTTCAAACAAAAAAACTAACAATTTTGTTGATTGGATTTTTTACCGTCGGTAAAAAATCCAATCAACAAAATTGTTAGTCGGTAAAAATAGTCATAATCGGTGATGGGATAATTTTTGATAAAAATAAAATTGTTAGGATTTTTGTGATGGTAAAATAAAATAAAAGATAATTTAATAAATAAGTACTTTTAATGAAGATATTTTAGATAAAAAATAGTGAAATAAGTTATTTTTAAAATATATTTTTTCATATGACCATTTTTTAATACAAATTATGTAGATAGGTCAATTTTTTGTTAATTTCCTTTAATATTATTAACTTTAATAAAAAAGATAATTTATTGTAATTTTAAATTTTAATATATAAAATTAGTTGTTTTAATTTGATATTCGTTAAATAAAATATTTCGGAAATTTTCTTTTTCTTTTGAATTGAAACAGGTAATTACTTTTAAAAGAAAAAAAAAAGAAGAAAAAAACGCGATAATTATAATTACACGAGTTGCCGGAAGACTGAACTCATTATACCGTTAACTATTCTCTCTGTTTTTTTTAGCTGAAGCGGTGACACTGACAACATGCATCTGCGACAAGCAACGGCTAATTTGCTAAGAAGAATCTGTAACGTTCCTTCTGGAGTTGTCTTTTCTTCTAGTAGAACAACCATGAATTCGTCGCCATTGCTGCTCTCCAGTATGAATTTTTCATAGCTATATGTATTTTTTGTTTCAATTTTGAAATTATATATTCACTTCTGCATATAATCTTGATTGAAAATTGAATCGATTCAAAAAATTTTATGAATTATTTTTAATTGTTGCTTCAATATTTCGAATAATACAGCACATTATATAGAATTTTCATTTTTTCTAATCATTATTAATCTCCGTAATGATTATCGTTCGTATTATTATTACAGGCAAAACGAATTTTTCTCATCAATATGGTTCTGGACGTTATAAGTGGATAACGAATCAGAATGATTCTCGTCTATGGATTCTTTTGTTTGGTCAAGCTGGTGTGCTTATTTCTCGTTTCTTTGGTTTATTTATTTTGAACATTACAGCAGTTTTATTGCAGTTATGTATTTGTTTTGAATTTTACGTTGAAGTAGTGAAAGCAATTATTTATTTTAAACGTTCTATGTGCGAAGTATACAATGCTAACATAGAAATTGGAAATGAAAGAACAAGAAATTGTGAAAGAAGTTGTTGATCATGACAGGACAAACAAGAGCTTGTTTGTGTATTCATGATCTTAGAATATTCTCCCCACTTTAGTTGCTTTACAGTGCTGGATTCATTTTATGAATGGCATTTATGTACAATACACCTCAAGCTTCATTCAGTAAAAGAATAATGCGATTATAATTTGTTTTGAGCTGTACCTTCTATATCCTCCTTTTGTTGCTTTCTAGTGCTGGATTCATTTTTTGAATGGCATTTATTAACAATTCATCTCAGGCTTCTTTCAGTAGAAGAATAATGTGATTCTAGTTTGTTTTGAGATGTATTTTCTTTTTGTTGTTTTGTTTTGGTTTTGGCAATATAGCAAGTTGTGTGAAATCAGTAATGTTTATGCTGTTAGACCAATGATGAAAAGTTGCTGTAGTCATTTTTTTTTTCTCACAACACCTGGGTATTTTCTTTGCAGACTGACATCTTCTGTTTGTGAACTATACAGTGAATTTTGATGCTTGTTTTACTGCAATTAGTAAATATATTAAATAAATTTCTTGGTGACAACTCTGATTCTTTTGCAGCCTTAATTTTTGGTATAAATCCCAACCTTGTGTTAGCAGAAGATGCTTCAAGCTCATATGATTCTCAAAATGACACGGAAGGGGCTAATGTAGTTGGTTTACGCAAAATTGAGGATGGTTCAGTGGTATCTAATGTACACACATCTAAGTGGCGGGTTTTCACAGATAATGGAAGGGATTATTTCATGCAGGCAAACTTATTGTGCATATGTGCAATTATATTACTTTTTCTTTTGTTTGTTATCCTTTTAACTCTGAATGTTCCCGAACTTTTCCTTTTCATAGGGAAAACTGGAGGAAGCAGAGAAGTTCTTTCTTTCTGCTCTACAAGAAGCTAAAGAAGGATTTGGAGAGAGGGATCCGCATGTAGCTTCTGCATGCAACAATCTGGTTGGTCTACAATTGAGGTGCTTTTGGTAACATAGTGTGCTTGGTGGCAATTAACAAGTTTTGTCTTCATTTGAAATCTAGTGTGAGCAGTTGTTGGTAAAGCCTAATTATAGTGGTGCCAGCCTGAGTTTGGAACCCGTTCTCTAGTTGCGTCCCACTTCTTAGCCCTAATAGTTAAAGAGAAACACTTGAAAAGCTAGGTCTGACTGCCAAGGAATATACAATCAGCATCTGTTTTAGATTTGATGGTAGTGAAATACTACCTGGCTTAGGCAGTTAATGATAAAGCCTCATTGATGGTAGCAAAGCCCTCGGTTTGGCCATGTTTTCAGTGTGTCCCCAACAATCCTTACCTGAATCAGGCCAAGAAAATTTTTTGCAAGAGTTGTTTCATTAGTAAGTTAAGACTTTCTGCTAAATCAAAAGCTTCAGGCTAAGAGTTACAAATGCTCTGTAGTTCTACCTTCACTAAACAAAGTCTAGATCAATCAACATGCCATCTGAGAACTGATGGTGTAATATTAGTGTACCTCCCATTCCAGGCTGCAGGTCAGTGTCAACTATGTTGCAGAAAATAATATAAAATGTAAAGTTGATTTAATTAATGTATTTACTTTGGAGAGTTCTTTTTCCACACAACTTTTAATTATGAAGTCCTCGTTGCTTTTTCCTGTTATCCTTTTAGGCAGAGCTATATCGGGTTAAGAAGACATTTGATAAGGCAGAGCCTTTGTATTTGGAGGCCATCGAAATCCTGCAGGAATCATTTGGTCCTGAAGATATCCGGTAATGAATGTGTGCACACCTACACAAATACATCAACATCGACATATGCATATGCATAAATGTATACGTATGCATTGACATACTTATATCGTTACTTACATGCACACATACTACATGCACACTTGCATGCAAACATAGCTACACGTATATAAATATCATGTGAGTCAAAATGCTTGCTTGGCCAATTTTTTATTGTAAGAATGCATATACAGATGTACTATCCTAAATCATGTAACTGAATAAACATGTACGATAAAAATAAGTACATTATCAAATTGAAAGCTATTTCAAAAGATGTGTTTCAGAACATAGTCAAATTGAAAGCTATTTGCAACTTACTTTTGCGACAACACTACGTTTTGAAGGTTTTCTAGAAAAAGCTAGGACATGATATACACATGGCTTGTATTATGGTTGATTAGAAAACTATTTCAGTTTTGAGCTTCCATCTTTTTTTCAAAACATTTTTTTCCCTTTGCAACTAAACATGAATGAAAACTAAACCCCTCCGTAACCCTAGTGTGGGTGGGGTTTGAACTCCAAACCACTTGTACTACCCCCAACCTCACAGGGATCTTATCAGTCAATCAAAAAGGGGAAAGAGATTGGGAGTTTTATGATTTATGAGATAATACTTGTCTTTTCTTCATTCATAGAGATTAGGAGTTTGTTTTAGCTTAAGGTAGAATCTGTTTCTATCATTTCCATAGTATTGGTCTTTTAAAGTGGATGGCTTATGTTTTACTAACAATTATAATTTTTCTTGTTTCCAATTAAAAACAATGATATTTTAATACATCCTTGCGGATATTATGTATTCTATGGGACAGAGATATGGCTGGATAATTGAAGTGCTGTGCTTCAAAAGCTATGTTAGAAAAAGCTTTGACCTATTTTTGAAAAAAAGATGCTTAAGGGTTTTGCAGTGTCATGAGTTTTCTCTTTAATTCTTCTGTTATACGCTGTTACTGGATATGTTAGTGGAGGAAATGGTTAATTGTTTTAAATTATTTATTCACTAGAGGGAGTGGATTCTTTTGTTGGAGGGAAAATCATATAAAATATATTTGGATCTTGCTAGGCCTCAAAGCTGTCCTATAAAGGATTCATTCAAATTGTTTGGATTTTGGTTCTTCTTCTTCTTCTTTTTTTAAATAATACCGTGAAAACTTAAGTTCTTTTTCCTCTCTTGGCAACCATGCACATCTTAGTTCCCCACAACATCAAATATCACGTATGGTTTCTACATTATGGTTGATTTGGCTTTTGCCTTGCTTTGGTAGATAAGCAGACAACAAGATGGTTGTTTCCTTCAAAAATTTTTACTTCATTTTTGCTCATTGATATAGTTAACTGTTTTCTGCAGGGTAGGGGTTGCCCTTCACAATCTTGGACAGTTCTATCTTGTCCAGCGAAAACTAGAAGATGCTCATAAGTGCTATGAGGTAAGATACATTTATTGATTTATAAAGTATTGAGTTTTATTGACTGTGGTAAGAGTTTCATTTACTTATTGTCAAAGTTTTGGAGTTTCAATTACTAATATTTCTGTTTCTGTTGATTTATTATCACTCTTTGTTGGAGTTTATTGGTGGTCCTATTTGCCTGGAATGAGGTGAGAAGTGAGGATAAAACAATTCAGTCTTAAGGAATCAGAATTCTGGATAGTTATCATTCTAGTCATAGTTTGAGGACCTTGGAGAGGTAGGAGAGTTGTTTTATTTTATGGGTCAGCTATGGTGTGCTGTAAGGGAATATGTTAAGGAGTTATGGTAAGTAATGACTGTGAACTTCCATATAAAGTAAATACATTGATTAGTAAATGATTTTAGTTCTTTATATGGTAAGATCACACTTCTTATCATTTTTGTTTCTTAACATTTTCTCTCGGGGAGCACATTAAGAAGACCCTTAGTGGTGTTTTTTTAGGTAGTTTTTTTTAGCCCTTCGTCTCTGTATTTGCCACGTCTTTCTACTTAAGATTGCTTGAAATTTCTAATATCTAGTTAAGATGATTTTCTTTTGTACATCTTTTGTGTTTGGGTTATAGTCTTTATAGTCATCATTGCTAGACTTGAATTCACATACCATGTTGAGATCATCTCAGCTTAAGCTTTTGGATCAAGTAGTTTAACTAACAAGTGCGTGATCACTGTTGCTTAGGGTCATAAGTCATTTTTTTTTATACTTTGGCAGTTATTATAACTTTAGTTTGTGACGACCATCTGGTCCATATCCCTTGCTGTAGTATAATACTATGTTTGGTATGAATGTTTGGATACTGAATGGAAAACCAAGGGCTTCTGTCTAAATTGTTACAGTGAAAGTCAAAAAGAATCAAAGCAGAGATGGATGGGGAAATGCTGTGAAAAATTGAATTATGCTAGTCTACGCAGATACTCACATATATATATATATTGGAGAATATGACGGCTTGCTTTATTTAACTGCTTTAAAAACACCTGAGGTGAAATGATGGTATGAAAAATGATAGCAAGGTCAAAACCTATGATGCTTAGTTTTATATTGAAGATATTTATTGCAAGCTGGGGGCTTAAATTGGATTTTTGCCATCAAGAATAACTTCTTCCAAAATGTTCTTATACCAATTGGTATTCTGGGTTGTTAATATTTGCCTGTTGAAGCCTTGAAGGTAAAGTTCAAAGGAAGCATGCTTTCATGCTAAATGTTGGGTGTTACAGAACATAAATTAGTTGTAAACTTACCTTGTATACATAAACTAATTAGTAGGCTAATTAGTAGGGATTTGTTTTTATGTTTAGCTTTCTCTAAGTGTATATAATCATAGACATATATGAATAAAATATCAGAAAGTACGATATACACTTTC
>JAVXUL010000021.1:4435617-4458429 GCA_035590515.1 Trichilia minutiflora | reverse complement strand
TTGTATAGCCTATATACATCGGGCAGGGGGATCGTCTTCCCCATTTGGTTTCTTTGCTTTCTCTCTCTATCAAAACACTAGAAACCATTCTCTTTCATCATTAAAACTGATCTCAACCATTTCTCAATCAAACTCCACCATTTCAGTTCTTATGAACTGATAATCAACACCATAAACCCAAAAATCTCCTTGGATCAGAATTCTAACCGTCGGATCGGGAGGATTCGGGAGGAAAAGAATTATGATGAACAATAGTCGAAGAGAGATTCAAGCTAAAAAGGGGGTCCAAGCTCACCTACCAGTTCGGATAAGCTTATTTTTCAGCTTTTTTCTGTTATTTGAGCTATCATTTCACGTAGATCTAAGAATACATAGCTCGAGTACTGTTCATAAAACTCTAGAATTTGGGGATTTTTTAGTTTATCGTTTAGATCGATAAATTATAGGGTTTTGATAGCTATTGGTGTTAAAATAGATGAAAATACATGATAGTGGAGTGAGATTTATACTTGGTCGTATATTATAGAGAGAGAGAGAGAGGTGCGAGTGTAGCCTGAGTATGCATTGTATCATGCATGTACTTTGTGATCATGAATCTATGTTTGCATATGTATTCAGGCGCGGCAGCTGAGACGGGAGGATCTTCGCCGTAAGGAGGATATCGAGTGGGTGGTTTTTCACCCCAGAACAGTGAGTAGATATTTTTTCCCTTCACCTCGTTTTGATATTATGAGGCCGGAGGTCCAATATTGATATTATGATTGTGAGGCCGGAGGCTAATGTTATATGTGTATGTGAATGTGACATAGTCGAGTGTAATGGTCGGGGTGCCATATTTATTGATTTGGCTTTATGAGCCAGTATATCTTATTTATTGTTTTGGTCTTGTGAGCCACAGATAATATTTTTGGTCTGGTGAGCCAACAATGATTTGATTTGCCCTGATGGGCCATTGATATCGATTTACGATTATGTGTGCCATGCCATTGACTATCTATGGGAGAGGATTGATCATACAACTCGTAGAGAGTGGGTGGAATCCAATAGTCCCAGGTCTATTAGATTCCACCCACTCTATCCTAAGGATATTTCAGGTATTGACTCTATACTCGACTCACACTCATCATTTGAGTCCATTGGGAGAATCTTATATTATTCATGGCTTTCTTGGTTTTGCTTTGTTTTCAGGAATAGGGTATTTGATGAAATTTATAGTATTAAGTTTTGTAATAAAATAATACTATTATTTTGTGATTTGGAAAGTTTGTAAGAATTGAATATGATATTCTTGATATGTTGATATATGGTTTTATTATGATGGATTTGATTGGTTAATGTTTTGGAAGTACTTGAGTTGTTTTTGATTGAAAAGTAGTTTGGAAATTTGGAGGAAAAATATTGAAAGTGTTTTATGCGTGTTTGGTTTTAAATTTTTAGCCTTACAAGTTCTTAGTAAGCGTTCTGGACCTAAGGAATATTTATTAGGAATTTGTGATGGTTGTCATGTATGGGATCCACGGTCTAGGATGTGACAAAATTTATGCATACTAATATGAATTTCTTCTAGTTGATATTTATTTGAACCCACTTCAACCTATACTTCACTCATTTCACATTCTAAATATCATAAATTAATCCAATTTGTCAAAATCGAATTTCAACCTAATGCATAATGAGTCAGTTACTATTTATTTCAACACATTTGTTTCGAATTTGGGTTTTCTACTATCTACTCACATAATCATTTATCCTTTGTTCTAAATAACATAATATAAATCAAATTTTCATAATTGAGGATAAATTCTTCTTAGATGGATAATAACCATAAATTATAAATTTGTTCTAAACAGTAATTTAATTCATATATGAATTTAAGAATCATACCACAACTTGATTAGAACCCCATTTAGCTGAAATTAAACTTGATTGCCGAAAATCTAAAATTTGAATTCGAAACCCTAATTTTCCTTACTATTTTTCTTGGCTTAAACGATAAAATGAAGCTTTTAAAATATAAAGGGAGTTGAGAAATGATGATTTTGAGTGAGAAATCAAGAATTAATTGATAAAAATTCAAGAAATTAAATAAAAAAATTACAAAGGAGGGAGAGAGACAAATGGAAGGAGAGAAGAAAGAAAAGGAAGATGAATGTTTTCCTTCCATTATTTGGCCATATTTATATTGCTTTGAATAATTACGATATGCTTTTAAGTTTACAAAGAAGAGAAACTTTTAGAAGGGGCAAAAGTATCATTTTTTGAATTAGATATTTTATTTCTGAAGTCAGAATCATGTTAGTGCTTTTTTTTTATTCAAAATATCGATACTTGTATTGTTTCTTATCAAAGTATCGATACTTATATTAATATTTTTACTTAAGTATTGATACTTTGCTTCTGTGAAAAATATTGCTCGAGTTCCTAGCAAAATAATTTAAAAAAACGTACTTATTAAAATATTAATTTATTAATTAAATGACTCTTATAATCTTATATAATTTTTTCTAACTAACTATCATAATAAATTTATAAGAGTTATTATATTAACAGATTGAGACTTTAATAGATATTTTTGAAATTATTAGAATTATTTCATCCGTTAAACTAAATGTTAAGGCATTATATGTCCTTTTCTTCTATTTAAAATATTAATAGATATTTTTGAAACTATTAAAATTATTCCATCCGTTAAACTAAATGTTAAGGCATTATATGTCCTTTTCTTCTATTTAAAATATTTCTTTAAAACAAATGTACAACATTTTCTTTAAAAAATCTCTAAAAAAAAAGTGAATAATTTCTTTTAAATTAGGATATGTCAAGATAATATTAATTGAGGTGGTGTATTATGTATATGAAGCCTTCCTAGGGTTGACCTGGTGATGAGGGTTAATCATGTGGATTTAAAGGTCCCATATTCAATTTTTATTCCAGAATTCTCTCTGTTAAAGCGTCAAAGGGATCAGGTTAGAGTTTTATCCATACTTGATACTAATATACGTGGTCCCTATACTTACGTCGAAAATCATATTCAAGATAGATATCGTGTGATCTACAGATACGTATCCAAAAGATAGGTATCTGATCTTAAATATAGTTAGATACTAAAATGATGACTGAATGCGTAAGTTTTCTCGTATCTAAAATAAAAAATATTATGTATACGAGGTTTTGGTAATTTAGAAATTGGGTATAATAGAGAGTCAATGGCCGGCCATTATAAAAAGACATTGTCAAGACTTTGATTCATGGTCCGATAGTCTTTTTCCCTTTTTTCCACATCATTTTGTGACCGTGAATTCAATTGAACGGGTCCTACATGATTCTTCTTAAGGAAGCTACTTACCATGATTTCAATTCAATTGTTTCCTTAATGCTATTGCCTAATCATTCTTAATTATCAAACTTGGGGATTAATTAACAACAAAGAAAACACAATTATTATAAAAATTTTAAATAAAATTTAGATAAACCAGAGATACCAAAAAAAACTTTATAGGTATTATCTCAATGATTTTTTTAATTAAAAGGTAGTATGACATTAAATTTTTTTAAAATAATATATAAACCTTTTTATGATTTAATTAACAAATGAGAAATCAATTAAGATAATAAAATTTTTTAAAATTATATATAAATTATTTTATGACATTCTTTTGATAAGTTTATTATATTTTTTTTTATCTTGTATT
The DNA here is from genome assembly GCA_035590515.1 of Trichilia minutiflora. NCBI lineage: Eukaryota > Viridiplantae > Streptophyta > Magnoliopsida > Sapindales > Meliaceae > Trichilia > Trichilia minutiflora. The sequence goes on along the minus strand of JAVXUL010000021.1, from coordinate 4,454,737 downwards.
TAATATTAATAGATCGAGTAATGTGAAAATTGACTTACCAATATGCATTAGTTTTCATATTAATTCTAATTAATTTTGATAAACTAAAAAGTTCACTCTATTTTATTTAATTTAATATATAGGAAGTGACCATGATCAATCAATCTTCCTAATGATTTAGAATATTAATATTAGGATACAAGCTCTGAAGCTTAATAATATTCTTTTTTTAATATTCATAATGTCAAGGTAATGCTAAGAGTAAATAAGAGACCATGATGGAAAGTATATCATGAAGTTGATAATAAGATAAATCATAGAAGCCCATGGGCTTTGCCTTTCAAATTCGAAGCCCAAAATTTGAACTGAGAGACCATGTAAAGCCCAATTAAGTAACTAGAACCCAAGGCAAAAGCCTTTTGGATTGGAACAATATCCCCACAACTTATACGTACGAGTATTTTGTAATTTTAAGTATAACCAAGTTAATTAATTGTAAAGCTACAATCGTGATCATTACTAGGTTTTTATACATAGATATTGTACCAAGTGGATTCTTCTTGCTTCAATACAAATTTTGTATGCATGGCAGATATTTAAAGAAGCAAATTTGTATGTAACACATGGAACAAATATCATGCAAAGTGCGAAGTAGTATATGCTACGTGGCAGTAGGCTTGGAATTTCTTGAAATGCTTGGCAAAGATTGGTGAAAGTATGTAACTGCAGGAGTGTAATTTTTAGAAGAATATGATATAGTTATGGGTTTTATTTGAATTATAATATCTATTTAGAATTCGGTGAAATAAGAATTTTCTCCTACATTTTTTAAAATTATCTGGTATTTCTTTAACTATCAAATTTATCTTCGAGTCATCTCTAATCGAACAGAATTGAAACACCAAGTTGAAAAGGTTTTGAAAATGTACAATAATTATGAAGTGTTGGGGAGTCAATCTTTAGACCCAAAACTCAAATACATGACAACTTATCACAACACTAACTCAAATACATGACAACTTATCACTACACTAACTCAAGTTATATATTAGATAAATATACAAAATTTATATAAATATATATTAAAAGTTTTAAATATTATTTTATAATTTAATATCTTTAATTTTAAAAATTAATAAATATGTTCATAAGAAATATTGAAAATTTGGGCTGAAATTTCTTATAATTAATAATAATGATAATAATTATAAATTATGTAATATTTGAGTTTTATCTTATAATTATTATTATTTTTATTAATGATGGTAAATTTCAGTCAAACTTTTAACTTTTTCTATGAATATATATATTAGTACATATACACTACTAATTAAATATGTTATTTTATATATTATTCTATAAATTAATATTAAATTTAAAAAAATTGACAATAAATTTGACCAAAATTTATTTTATGATTTAATTTATAAAGTAATATGTAAAATAATATATTTAATTTTTAATATATATGTATATTAATATATATTCATAAAAAAATAAAATCAAAGTTTATTATCCCTAATGATAACAATAATAATTACAAAATAAAATTCAAATATTATTGTTATTAATAATAATAAATTTTGGTTAAATTTTTAATCTTTTCTATGACTATATTTATTAATTTTTAAATTTTCAAATTAAATATATAAAATTATGAAATAATTAATAATTTTAGTTTTAAATATTTATTTAAATAATTTTTTTGTATTTATATCACATTTAACTTAAGTTGATTGAATTTTATGTCTTGAATTGAGTCCCCAATACTTCATAATTAATTATTTGGTTTGAGAAGGCTTAAGTTGATAGTTTGGTTCAATTTGATTTGAGAATACTTAAGGATAAAATCACAAGTTAGAGGAATAATAGTTAGTTTTTAAATTTTGTATTTTTAGAATCAATTCAGGACGATTTGGTTTGAAAAGGCTCAAGTTTACAGTTTGATTTAGCTTAATTTGAGAATATTTAAGGATAAGTGAGAGGAATAATGAATAATTTTTAAAAAAGGGAATTAAGTATTAGATAAAAATAGAAAAAAAAATAGTTTATCCAATAAGAGTTAATTTACTTTTTTTAATGGTGCTGCATGATACAGCAATACACCAAGACACAATTTACACCTCCTCCTACTGTATTGTCATTGGTGCAACAAATATTAAATTCTTTATGGTTGAAGAAACTTATTAATGTAAGTGGAAACAAGAAAAATATCAGTGGTTAATCCAAAAGATTAATTAGCATTATTTGGATTAAACTGGTAACTCATTTTATAAATTGATTTAAACAAAAAAAAAAATAGCTTTCTATTTTATATTCTAGTTGTGATGCTGCCACATAGATAGAATGCCCTCATTGCTCTAAGGGCTTCCATAAGTTTCAAAATAGTTTTCTATGTTCTAGTTGTGATGGTGACGTATAGCTAGAATGCCTTTATTGATCTCTACTCAACACACAAGGGCTTCCATAAGTTTCTTCTTCTTTTTTCTTGGGTCTAATGATTTAGTATGGCCCTTGTTACAGAATATAAATTAACTGTACGTTATAGAATATAAATTAGTTATAAACTTACCTTGTATACATAAGATAGTTAGTAAGCTAATTAGTAGGGATTTGTTTCTATATTTAGCTTTCTCTAAGTGTATATAATCATAAACATATATGAATAAAATATCAAAAAGTACGATATACACTTTCTGTTTCATATTTCTGTTTCAGTACTCTCATGAAGAAGAGAATGTTAAAGCCATCAAACCCAGTTACCCTATTTGAGAGAGAAAAAACCCTCCTTTAAGATATGTTGACACCCAATTAAGGACCTTAACAGAGGACGTAACTTTTTGGAATCTGTACTTTTTTAGGATACCCAACTAATGTTTGTGGTCTAATTTTTTGAGATTGCCAATAAAATAAAGTTTCTGATGCACACTATAGGAGATGGAGAGATGGTTCCTTATGGGATTCTCTTTGCTAGTGGCTAGAAGAGTATTTGGAAGGCTAAAACTGCCTTCAAAACTTGGTGACAGTTGTCTTAGAAATGTATTGGTTGGAGGTAATAATTTCAGGAGAGTTGACACTAGCATCTATTGTTGCCTTATTTATTTATTTTTTCTTTTTTATATATTACAAAAAAAATGACCCTTTCATAATCCTGTGTGTAGGATACCCAACATTCTTGTACTACCCCAAGAGATTTTACAAGTTGAACCAATATCTTATCCTCTGTTTTGTGCTATTTTTGGTGTTGGAGTTTGTAAATAGTGTTGTTGTACTTTCTTTAGTGATTTGGTCAATCTATTGTTTACTTCATACATATGAGGTTTTTGATCCTTTATGTATCTTTTAAGTTAGTGGCTGTTTGTTTTTTTCGTCTGAAGTCTGAATAAAATTCAGTTTCAGTCATTAAAATGGTTTAAAGTGTTCGTTTTTCAACTTAACTCTGAAAACTTAGTAATTGTCTCATAATAAAATTGAGTAAAAACTTTTATTTTAATACTGAAGTCTGAAGTCCGAATAAATTTGCCCAATTGTAATTTTTGAAAATACCTTTGTATATTTTATTTATTTTCTAATATATATAGTTTATCTAGTTACTTATATTAATTTTTAGATATTTATATTCAATGTGATAAATTGAAAGAAAACATATTATTTCAGAATTTCAGATTTATATATTTAGATCTATTTGAATTTCAGTTAAAAAAAACAAACCGTCCTTTAATTCAAATTTTTACAAAATAGTCACAATAATAACAAGAATGAGGTTGGACCAATACAAGGTAGAACTTTTTTATTTTAAATTAATACCAAAACTGTATTTTGAAATTTTGATGCCATAATTTTCTACTTTTTCTATTTGAATGTTGATGTTATTTTTTGGTTTTATAAGGGAAAGAGATAGGATACCAGGCTCCACATGAGCCTCACAATCTTATGGTGCAGGGGGCAGAGTTGGCTTGCCAATATAGTACCCTTAACATTGAAAGAAAAGCTTTTTAGTACTGCATTAGGAGGCACCTGACAAGATTTGTTATCCTTCATTGTGCCAGATTGGTGCCAACATGCTTCACCTCGCCAGGGTAGCAATGCTAAATTCCAACAGATTAAAGAAGATAAATGTTTCTGCAGCAGTTCATGAGCTTGATCGGGCTGAAGAACTTTTAGACGATGCCGGAAGGTTAGAGTAATTCGAAACCAAAATTGTGTCTTTGTGTGGGTGGTTGGGGTCATGCCTTTTGTGCTGATGGAATCAATGACCTTGGCTGAGGGGGATTTGGAATACTAGAGTTGTTCTAACTTGCATAACAGTCCACTGTTCCAGTTATGATATCCTAGGATGGTTAAGTTATGGTGTATTTGAATGGAGTTTTGGAGAGGATCATTTTATTGGTTGCCTTATATTTTATCTTTCTTTTCTTACTCTTTTGAGTTTTTTTTTTTAATCTATTTAAATTTAATAAACGGGATTTTACCTTTAGGGTGTGCTCTTTGTCATTATTATTTGCAGGGCTTAGTGGTACGCTCCTATTTTAGCCTATTTGTAATTCATGATGAATATATTATTGATTTTATATATTAAAGTTCAATTCAGGTAATGGGTACCTGGGTGAATTTAGCTTAGATTTGTTAATTTCTTACCTAGAAGTGATTGAGATATTGTGTAGATTCTTGCAGAATATTAATCTTCATTTCTTTCTCCACGATAGGATAGCACGGAATGTTTTGAATAAATCAATTAAGCAAAAAGACGAAAAGCAAAATTATGGAGCCTCCAGAAAAAACTTCAGAGGGGGTCATACTGCATTGATTATCCTGGTCAGTTTCCTTGTGAAAATCAAAATTTGATTTTAGGATGAATATTCTTCTCTTTATTTTCTTGTAGTCAAATGAGCTGTATCCTGACTATGAAGCTTCTGATAGTATTTTTCTTTTAGTTATTTCGTGTGAAGTCATACTATTTAATACCCATTTCGGTCTCTACACTTTATCTTTTGACATTAGATTATGTTTTTATATCTATTGGAATCAGCACACAAAGCATGTGAAGAACTCATGAATCATCTATATTTATTCTTTTGTTTGGGTAAAGGAAAATTTATTAGTTCAGGAAAGGTTGGTTATATATTGAGGGACATAAACATGTTAAGAAAATATTTCTGCCTGGTTTTGTACTTTAACATGGTATTAGAGCCTTCACATGTTACATTTGTATCCTTTTTCAATCTTTGTTTTTGTCTTCTGTATCTATATGGGCTTGATCAGCATGACAGGCTTGTTTGGTACTGGTCTTGTATGTGAGGAACTATGTTAAGGTTTAATACCATTGTCTGAGCCGTTTTAGCTTAATATTTGAGATCAGGTGGTAAATTGTACAACATAATTGATATTTGAAAAATAATTAGTCTGCTGAAAAATAAATTAATAAATGAATCAATGTATAAATAAATAAATAAAATCAACACAAGATTTAATTTGGAAGACGGATAATATTTTAAATTATTAATTCTTATTATGACAATGTGTGATTTACAATGAAGCTAGACATTATCCAAAACAAAATTTATCTTATGGTTGTGCCTGCAGTTACAGTTGCTTGAAGTTCTTGCGCTCAAATAATTATTATGTCCACCGCAAAATAAATAAATAAATGAATCAATGTATAAATAAAAATCAACACTGAGGTATTCAATTTGTATGCATAAGAATATGTTAATTCGGTTTTATGATAGTTAAATATGTGATTTATGAGGGAGCTAAGCATTGTCCAACACAAGTCTGATGGACTATGGTGTTGTGCTTGCAGTTACAATCGCTTGAAGCTCTTGCACTTCTGGAGACAACCAAGCAAGAACTACAAGAGCCGATGGTTAGTATATAATTTTATGAAAAACTCTTGAATCATGAAATTCTTAGTTCATGGTCTCAGATTGGTTCTTTACTTTTGCACAAACTATTATCTATAAAGCAGTTGGAAATCTGTGACTTTTGAAGACAACATTTCTTTACTTCCAAAATATCGTCAACTTTTGATGCTTGATCTGTTGTGGGGATGTGGCACATATCATTTTGTACTTAGAAAAGAGAACATTTCTCAGGAAGCAAGGCAATTACTGGTTGCATTCTTGCACCCCAAAACTTTACAGGCAAGGCAATGGAAAGGTACAATTCAATAGTGAAGTTAGTGCCTGTGTTCCAAATATTTTGCCTTCTCTAAACTTATGTTTTTTTCCATCTGAAAAGTTCTATCTTGATAAAAAAGTTTCATGTAAATCAGACTGCCACTTTAATACCCTATGGCTTAGTATAACTTTCTACAGTACGAAGAAAAGAGCTGATGTGTCACGTAACAGAACATAATTAGTGATAGAAATTTAAGAAATTCTATCAGAGATGTGGTGATTGAGAAGGCCTATACCTGAGCTAGAAGAATTCAATGTACAAGACAAAAGTATACCATCAAATCTTTCACCTCTGAGAAACTATCTTGTTTTTGATTAATAACATTCTCGTCTTGAAAATTTGGTTAATCTAGAAATTCCTTTATATGCAGATAATTCCAAGAAATATCATATTAATTTTTCTTCAGTTTTACTGCTTTCCACAATTAACTTCCCATCTCTAGTTTCTGTATTGCTAATCAACTTCCTGTTTCTTCTTCCATTAACTATTTTATGAAAGATTCTCGTGTTTTCCAATCCCTTTCTATAGCCGAGCTAGCCTTCGCCTCTTGCCTCGACAAAAGCTCCTTGTTGAATATTGATTTCTCGAGTCTTGATTTGATCTGATGTCTCTCTGTGTGATGTTGCCATTCATCCTTCCTGCCTCTTCCGTCTTATTTTTGATGATGTGCCCGTGTTTCCTTCTTTTGTAAATAAAATTCAATTGGGTAACTCCTTGGCCTGAGGCTTAACCTACTGCTATTTGAAGAATATTTTCACTGATACTTTTGCCTTGGGTGATTTATGTTATAGCAAATATCATCTAAATCCGTAATACTACTTATCCCAAATTTTCCATCCTAAAATGCATCTCAAATGAGGTGGCAGGTGAGTTGTCATTCCTTCGTTGGATGATGAATTTTTATAATTTTCAACGCTATTCATTGCATTCTTCTATTATCAATTAATGTATGCCACCTCATTTGGGATCCATTTTGGAATGAAAAATTTAGGATGACTAGCATTACTCAATCTAAATCTAGCCAGCTGATGCTTGATTCTAAGAACAAATCTTGGTGGGAGAAAAGGTGATTAGTGATTTGGTTATTACCCATCTGTAAATCTGATATTGGTTATTCTGCTCTGAAATGTTGCTGTTTGTATTGTGTTGGCCAAGTTGAAATTTTACCTTCTGATTAAATCATCTTTTATTTTTTGTTTGTTTTCTATTAGTTCTGTCGTCCTTGACGCATGCTGATGTATACTTGCTTTTTGCCTGATGTTATATTTCCTACTCAGAGAGTGAGCACAAGGAATGCTGAATTTTATGAATCAGATCCAGCTTTTACATGCCTTAGATTTTGATCATCCAGGCTTGATTCGTTCGGGATATATTCGACTTAAACTGATCTATGTATTCCACTCTATAGAGAAGTTAGATCAGTGAACCGGGAACCAATAATCATGCACCTCTTTCTTGAGTCAATATATAAATACCTTGAAAAATCTCAGGCATATATGTCCACCACTGATAAGCTTTAGGATGCTTTGGAAAGCAATGACCTCTTCCAATGTTTCTTTTTTCAATTGTATTCATGTTTTTAGTATTTTCAAATCATTCATGTCGATATATTCTGTGATACAAGGTAAAAATGAATGCATGATTGTCTAATAATACTCCAGAAGTTGAGAATTCTCATTTTTCTGGATTGTTAGGATTTGAAAGAAATGATATAACATGTACTGTTTCAAGTTCATGATTTGGCCACTTTCCCTCTAGAAAAAGAAAATTTCTCTTATGGAATCATTTCATTACCATTTTGCTAAACTATGATTGCTCTTGTTAAAAATGCAGGAGGAATATTTGGCTAGTAATGGAGCTAAAGATGCACTTTCGGAATGCATTTCTGCTTACAAAGAGGTAATATTACATTTCATTACCTCTCAAATGTTTCATTTAAATTCTTGTAGGTTACTTCAGTCTTGCTAAATTTTATCTGTTTATTTGTGTTTCCAGGCAGTATGTTTTACCAATTCATTAATATTTTTAATTGTGCCCTCTATTTATACTCATTTCCACCTAAAACAAAACCAAACCTGAAGTTGTTATTCTATTGTCAGTTTGAAAAGTGACTTATCAATGGTGAATAAGATTAATATGTCACGAAAGTTACTCCTAGGAATACATGGAAATTTCCCTAGCAATAAGTGCATGGAAGGTTTGGCCTAGAAATAGTAACTTTCCTCCAAGAATAATCGCTTCCCTCCAGTGACAGTGGCTTCCTACTAGGAAAAAGTATTGCTTCCCCAAGAATAATCACTTGAACAGTAATTCCCTAAATAACACGTACAATAGTTAACGCAAACAAAATTGGTTGAAAGAAGATGGATTGAATCAACCAATTGAATTTCTATCTAAACTCTACCACCACCACTATTAAGTAAAGTGGTCATGATTATCCAAAATATGAACAAAGTTCGTTAGAGAGAACAAGACACATCAGATAAAGTTTGTTACAGAGAACTAGAGAGAGAAGACAATACACATCAGATCAAAGAGAGACTTTTGTCATGATCTTTATACTTTCAGTTGCTTTCTCAATAAAATAATAATAATAATACTCAGTTTAAATTTTTCATCTCAAAATAAATCGTACTGTAGATCTACTATCTAATTGAAGATCCTTCTACTATTTACTTAATGCATGTTGCCTTGGAATGAGTAGAATTACTGATAAAATGATTTTCTAACTTGTAATTTTCGTTGCTTTCTTATCAAGACAACTCTCTACCATTCTGATCATGGATGTGGGCAAAGTGTTGAACCATGTAATTTTGGTTTTGCTTTTTTACGCTTTAACCTATATTTTTCTAAATTGCCTCTTTTACACAGTTACCAGATTTCTGCATCAACACCTATAATTTTCTGAAACTTTATAACTGTATTAGTAGCTTTCATCCGTGTATTTTAATTTTTTTTTTATGTTTAATTCAAACAATGCTTACTTCCATAGAAGTAAAATTTTAATCTGATTGTTATATATTGTGATTAATATATATTTCCCTTTTGTGCAGTTTGAAACTGAGAAGTCAATTAGTGATTCTCCAGAAGTCAAGGCTAAATATCTTTCATGTTTGAAGTATCTTTTGAGTTTGATCGGTTATGACAGTATTGACAGAAGGAAGCAATCTGGAGAAGATGCTTTGCCATGGCTGAAAGATGAAATCAAGCGTATAGAGGATGAAATTTCTTCGAAATCTAATAGGAAATCGAAACGCTAAAGTACCAACAAATTCTTCATACTGTTGTTTTCTAGATGTTCTGAATTTTTTGAGATTTGTGGAATAAGAATGAAAAGCAGAAAGTATGGAAAGGATGGAGAGGGCGGGAAAGAATAAAGAATGTTTATAAATTAGGGATAGATGTTTGAGTTTTAGAACCTATTGACTGAATCTATTGTTGATAATTTTATTCTAGTTTTGTAATAATTGTAAGTCCAAGTATGCCCAGAGTCTGTGACTGTGGTTAGTAATTGATAAAAATTAAGAACGTGGTTGAAAAAAAAGTATTTGTTAACTTGCATTAATAAAAATGTGGCTAAAATTTTAATTACCTGATCATTAAAATTTTAATTTGGCTAAATCAAAAAAGGGCAATTTTTAAATTATATTTACAATTAATTTTAATAAAGCATAATATAAGAACTCAAAAGTTATAACTATCTTTTTTCTTTATTATTTAAGATTATATATGCTATTTACCATCTATTCTGCGGATAAATTCAGTTCATTTTACTCCGGAATGAGACGAAAATTTCGGCAATATTCAAAATACACCTTTCACTGAGTTGATAGGTATAATTTTAAGGAAGAAATTTTTAAAATATTATGAACCATCCCATCAAACCACTGGAACAAGGCAAGCAATTGATTAAATATTTGATCATCATCAAAGCAAGATATTGATAAGGCAACTGATCCCCATCTCCTCTTTTATTATACGCCTTGAAAATTGAAACCAATTAATTTAAAACAATCTATCAAGTTTTGTTATTTCCATGCATGCTAACAAAGAGCAAGCATTAAATCTACGTCACGTACAAAGACCATAAATAAACAAATCAACCGATTACTATTCCAAATCGAAGACCCTCCATCATTTCCAAATCATCACCGAAGTCTTCTTGCTTCTCTTTCACTTTCTAGTAGTGTCAGAATATCCCCCACACGTACCGGTCCCTTCACATTTCTCGTAATCTGACGCTTTGTATCCTCCATAAACTGAACTCGAACCTGAGTCACCTGACCTCGGGAACCAGTACGACCGATCACTTTAGTCACGGTTGCCTTCTTCGGCCCTCCGGTATCCATTGAAAAAATATACTCAAAACTGGGGCAGGAGAAAACAAAACAAAAAAATCATGACATGCAAGGGATGAAGACTCAGATATATATGATCAGTATTTAATACGAATCAATTAAACCAAAAATATAAAACAAGGAGGGAACTGAAACCCTAAAATACGTACTGAAAAACATTAGATAAATAGATGAGATCACCGAGAACATATGACGGCGGAACGATAAAAGATGTTCCAATCATATAATAACAAAGAAAGAAAGAAAGAAAGTAATAAAGAACCTTTATGTTTGCTTTGAAAACGGTGGGAAGGATCGAGAGAGAGGTTTTGTCGTTTACCTCTTTGTTATGTTGATGAGAGATTAAGATAATAATAAATGAAATCTATTTATGGTTAGGGTTTCAGAGATTTACACGGACTGTTGCAACGACGAAAATACCCAATGAAAAAGAAAAATTAGAAAAAAAATCTTAAACCCATTTGATAATGTCGTAACTATTAAAATAATGATGGTGTGTTTTAAAAATATGTTCGGATTACAAAATAACTAATAAGTGAATAAAACGTGTTATCATAAATTTAAATAGTTTATGCAAGGATATATGTGTGGTATTCTAATTATCTTCGATATCTTTATTTTATTTTAAAAAATTTAATTTATTGATCTTTTAAAATAACTATAAGAGATAAGTTTAGCAAAGCTTTTATATTTTATTTATCCAAAAAAATTATTTAATAACCAATTATGCAATATTTCAAAATATAACCTCCCAACGGTGGTTTGATGGTGGGGATGATACTAAAGATCTTCAAGATTTTGGATTCAATTCTCACATTAGAATTCTCTTTATAAAAGTGTCAAGAGGTTAGATTTCTCTGTAAAAGTGTCAAGTAGTTAGGTTAAGGGTTTTATTCTGTACTTAATATAATCGTGATCGCGTGTGATCCTTATGGTTAAAAAGGACTGCCAACTGATTCGTAAGGTTCCACTCCTAAGGGGTACACATATCCCATATTTGACTGGACGCTTTAGTGATGATTAGGTGACGTGTCGGTGTTCCCCTTGTATCAAAATTTTTTTTTAATATATATATCTTAAATAATAAAATTAAATGGGAACTAATGTGAAAACAAACTAATACACTTTCACATTATTTAAGATATAAATATTAAAATTTAGGTATTTTTATTAAAAATTATACTAAAATTCTACTGGTACAAATGGGAGTCAATGTTACCAAGTATTTTGTTGAAAAATAGTCTTCTATGTTCCGAATTTCTATTGAAGAACATCTTTCTTCATTGCTTAAAATAAATTTATTTGTTTACTGTAATTGCCATCTAACTTTACATATGGTCATTAGATAAGTGCCCAATAAGATAAAAATAAATGGAAACAAAATATTAGCGAAGAGCAATGCACGATGCATAGACATAATGTACAGTGATATATGAAGGAAGCATGCTATGTTACGAAAGGAATGAAACTAAATACTTGTAAACACCGAGAAATTTTTCTGGAAGTAGAGAGCTGTACATAAACAAAACAATGGATCCTATTACTATTGGTAGCATGGGTGCTGGACGAACCAAATGAAGTTATCAACATACAATTCATGTAGTGCTTCCTTCTTTTGCAATGATTTATGCGAAGCTCCTTTTGAGCTAGATCTCCATGTCGCCCTTCTTTGAATGGATTGATTATCGGTCAAAATAATGAGTCACCACTATCAATAAATCTCTGTTTTGGAGACAAAATGTAAACAAGTACCTGATGGAAACCTATTTCGTAACCAACACAGTTGATTTAAGAAAAGCTCTACCTTGGCTGCTTTTTCTCGCAACCTACAAAAGACATCCTTAGGAGCTTTCTCCACAAACCGAAGGGACAAAAACAGTGAATGCAAAGAAATGGTAACCGAATGAGCATATAGAAGTCAAGGCCAAAGATGCGTGTTCTTTCCTAGTCATTTTCGAATTTATTGTGCAAAATCTACAAGATTAATTATATCTAAACTACAAGCGCGTGCGCACTCAGAATGAGAATAAGATTTCATTTTTGCTCTAGTATACGCAAGCCCTCATTTGACGTTCACCTATGTTCGTTAAAAACTTTTAAATTAAAAAAAATCATGTTCAATAAATTTTTCCTTTTTCTTTTTCTTTTTTTACTAATTTTCATCGGTACAATTTTTTTTTTTAAATTTACATTTTCAGTTTTAAAATTTGTGAAATGTGTGTTAAAATCATATAAGGTCATATCATCCATGATCGATTGAGTAAATCTTTTCCCGAAAAATTGTTATGCTTTAATGAAAGTTTAAACTTTTTTTTTCTTTGATAATTTTCACTTTTTTATTTTACTTCTGATAAATTTAAAATTTATAAACACTTCACATTTTTATAAATTAATTTCTATAAGAATGCCATTGGGTAGAACTATCGATCCGGCTCAAATCCTTATTTGTATCTTATGACAAAAGGGGCGTAATCAGAACCAAGTTTGGTGCTTTTAGTATTATCCAAATGAAATCCAACAAGTAGGCAACAATATTGTCATGCGGTATCAAACAATTTTGTTTGTGGTGTCGAAGGGTGGATGTAAATGATTTCCTTATCCACTTTCTCTCCAACACCACCTCGACAAAAACTCCTCCATTTCATCAAACAACTATCTATCCTTATTTGAAGAAAAAAAATGGCTGAAGCTATCATGAATTTCACCATTACATACCCAAATGTTCACAGCTATCGTCAAGCAATAAAAATGGACATGTACCCATCTGCAAAATTGGTAAATTCTTGGCTCCCAGTATCTCTAATTCATTGAATATATGTTTTCATTACAAAAATGCATACACAGTACTTGAAACATATTGAAATCTTACTGTTTTTTTTTTTCTTTTCTGACAGCATAAGCAGGGTTCAAGAACTAGACTTTTTAATGGGTGGCAGCAGGTAATTAATTAATTGTTCTAGTAAGTCATTAAATTAATGTGTTCTCAAGTATCTAATTCTTATATTATGCATTATGGATTTTGGCTTGTGAATAGGTTGAAGGCAGCAAGAAAAGAAGGGGTTTCTTAAGTAAAGTGAATGCTTTCCCAGATTGGCCTTTAATGGCAGTTTTAGTTGAGCATGCAGAAGGACAAAGAGACCTTATAACTAACAAATCTATATGGCATCTTAGTGACCAAGCTATAAAGAATGTTTGTAGGTGTTTAATTACTTGCTTTATAAATACATATATATATATATTTGGATTTTGAGTTACACTAAACAACCTTTTGTTATTTATTTTTTCTATATTAATTGTAGATGTTTTCTACATCATGTTCACTGTTTGGGGGTGTATGTTCTTTAGTGCCACAAAAGTAAGTAAGCATTTTCTATTTCTCCACATTCATGATCCATCAACTTTATTAATATTTTCTAGCTTTTGATGGATGGATTTGTAATTTGAATTTTAGGATCCATACTATGACTCAGACGCATATAGAGCAGATGGAGGAGATGGTACTGGACACTGGTTCTATGAAAAGGTACATTTGCCTATTTCGTCTAATTAGTGATGAAGTCAAGCATTGAAAAGGTTTTTGGTATTATTAAATATTTTTTATAGTTTTATTTCTAAATTGAGCAAAGTGAGTAATAACTAACATGAGCTTAAATGCCTGTTCCATATACAAGTTGCAGCAACTGTAGCCTTAATATTCTTTTGGTGATGTATGTTACAGCAAGATGACATTGAAGAAACTGCACGAGCAGAGTTATGGCGTGAAGAATTAATCGAGGAGATCGAACAGAAGGTTGGAGGACTTCAAGAATTGGAAGAAGCAGGCAGGAAATAGGATCTTGTTTATGTTGAAACATTTGTTATGACTTACATGGATACACATATGATTGTATATACGATTGAGCATTTTGATGCTCTTAGTTGTACGACTGATATATTTTGTAAATTAATTAGAAACTATTCTTAAAATTCATTTTGAGCATACAAGTTCAATAATTACTTTGGAACCCTTCAAAAATTATTTTTCAATTTTTTACTTTTCTTCAACTTTGTAATCATATTTTTAAATCAATTAATTAATCTATATTAGTGCTTAACAAAATATTTAAATCTTACTCTAAACTAATCCTTATTGTACCATATTATCGCAATAATCTAAAAACCTGCAACGGCAAACTCAATTTATTCAATTTTGTTGATGTATTGCTAGTATAGACAATAAACTAAGATTTTTAAAACAGTGTTAAAATGTACATTGATGAGTGATTTTATCGTTAATCATTTCTCATGAATTTTCACTTAATTTAAGTTATTTTCATTGGTATTTTTATATTTTTCGTGTTTATTGTGTACAAAATTCTTGTGGTTCAATTTTCTAATAAATGACTCGATTTAAGGTAGTTCATAGACAACTGCTAAGTTTAAAGACAAAATTCTGGAAGATAACTCTCGCTGCTGCGGGAATACTTTTCCTTTGCTGCAGCGAGATAAACAAAGACATCGCTGCAACCGTGAGTGGTATCTCGCTGCAGTGAATTTTCAGAGAGGCTTGCTGCAACGAGAATTCTTTCCTCGCTGCAGCGAGGTGACACAAAATTTTTTGGTGCCCTATGATTCTTCTATGAAAAGGGCTTTTCTTGGGAATTAAAAGGGAGGAACGACTTAGCAACTAGAGGGGATTTTAAGAAGATTTCAAACACCTTGTTCAAGGACGAAAAACATTGAAGATCAAGAGAGAAAGATAGAAGACAACGAGTGTTTATCATCCTGAGTTTATTATTTCCTTTCTTGTTCTCAGTTGTTGGATTATTGAACATATTTTAGAATTTGAATTGTACTGAAATATCCATTATGGTTGGCTAAATTACCATGTGCTTGAGGGTGTAATGAACTCATAGTATTTTATGTATCGAACTCGTTTGTTATCGAAGAAATTGATTTATCTATTTGTGAGCCTGGTTTGAATGTGTAGTTTAATTGGCCATTAAGCTAATCTGTTGAATGCATTAACGATGCTTGATAAAGTAAGTTTATTGTATTAGATTGAGGAGGTTTAACCTAATTATTAATTGGTTGAAAAATAATTAGTTACTAGGTAATACAAATATGGTGATGTTTAATGCTTATCTCACATACTTAAATTCAATAGAGATATTAACTTGAGTAGTGGAATATAAGATTTTATTGATATTCGAAAGATGAAATAAAATCAATTTAAACCTTAGTTAATAGATAATTGGTATTTGATGATAACAAACGAGTGCAACCATAAATACTTGGGTGTAGTTATATATCTTGAGCATGTTTTTAGTAGATTCTTCACTTAACTTAGTCAATTATTTTAGTTGTTAGTTTTTAATTAAGCTTAGTATAAGATTTATTAGTATTGCTTGAATAGAATTAAATCATTCATATCGCGATAATTAACTTAGAGCATTCACATTCCTTATGGGATCGACAATTTAACATTTCTTGTTTTACATTACAAACTTGACACCGTGCGCTTGCGGTTAATAATTGTGTTTCTAAAAAACTTATAACATACATTTATTAAATTTTGGTGGTGTATACGCCTTTTTCTTATTCAATAAACTAAAATTTAAAAACTTATATATTCTTGATATTTTATTATTAATTATCACATATTTTATAATTTTATAAAAACAATATTTATACTTATATCTATATCTATAAAATGACTGAAAAATGAAATGTATTATTAGGTCTATATCCCAAAAATTGATTTTCAGCTGAAAACTGATAACACTTCCTTTGCAAGGGAGGTGTGCTTTGAATTGTTTAAAACTCTGCATCCACTAAAGAAAAGAAGACTGGATTACTGTATCTTCATTAATGGGGTGTCCTCATTGATATCATCTCTTAAGCCATGAGTTTCTTTTTGACCATGGTGTCGAATGGCGCAATCAATTTTTCCCTTAGCCTTTTTGATGAAATCGGGCACTTTTTCCTTAGCTTTTTCATTTAAATCGGATTCTGTTTCTGTTAAATAACATTAAAAAGAAAAAAAACTTAAAAGACTTTAGAATTAGGCCCTAGACTCTTGAAAAAAATTAATTCTTAAGATTGCTAGTATAGACAATATTGTAAACTCAAATTTTTATATACATGAATGCAAATTTATTTATTAATTATGCTTAAATTATAAACACAAATATGATCCATTTATTATTGTGTGTTTTGTTTAAATACTATTATGATCAATTTTTTCTACTTGGGAGCCACCTATGTTCTTTTTTTTTTTTGACAAAAATAATTATAATGTGAGACCCATATATAATTTTTAAATATAAATGGGACCTCCTATGAATTTTTTCAAAAAAATAATGTTTTTTAAATATAAATGTGGAATCCATCAATATTTTTTTTATAAAATAATATTATAATATAAAATTATGGGTAATGTAACTAATTCATAATTTTAAAATTGTGAAATATAAAATAAATATTAAACATGTCTTAAATAAATTAACAACACATAAATTCATTTAATAGTAAACAAATCTTAAAAGAATTAACAAATTTAGGTTTCAAATATAGATATGATTTGTTTAGTAAACGAGTAACATTCATTTATTAAACCCCTCAAGCATAGTTTAGTGGTAAAGATTTGTTGGAAGGTTGTTTAGTATTGGTCTGAGTTTGAATAATCAGTATTTTTTTATTAAAATATCTAAGAAATTAAACCGTGAATTTTACTTAAATTAACTCTTCCATTAAACAGTTACTAAGCGTTGATCTCGAGTTCGATAAATTAGTGTTTATTACGTATACAAAAAAAAATCTTTATTTATTATTTATATAAAAGGATTTTTAATTTAAATCTATTTATTCATTTATAATTGTAATATGATACAAATAAAAATAAAAGATCGACTGATCTATCTATATAAAAGATAATTTTAAAAGTAATTATTTTATAATCTATTCTTCGTTAAATTACTGCAAGAGAAATTATGGGAGAATCTAAGCAAAATTTTTTACACTACATCACCTCAAAGGATGTTGGAACTTGGAAGGCATATATCGGTCACATTATCCGTTATTATGATATAATATTTAATATAAATCTTTTTTAATCAATGCATTATTAAAATACAAGTTATATCTGTTTATTGATATTAGTAATTAGTCTAATAAAAATTGGCGTTTAGCTTATTAGTACGGTTGTCAAACGGGCCGATGGTTCGTGGATCGATCCGTTTAATCCACTAATTTAAGTGGATTGAGCTTAAAAAATTTTGGCCTGTTTAATTCGTAGGCTTTTTAACCCAGTCCGTTTAGCCTATATGTTAAACGAGTCAACTAGTCTAACCCGTAGACCGTTCCGCGGGCCACCAAAAAAAATAAAAAAATAAATTTTATATATTTAAAATATAATAAATTTATTTTTATATTATATTTAATAATAATTAATATTTTTATTTTATATATTTTTAATTTTTAAAATTTTAAATTGGTTCGCGGGCTAATCCGTTTAGGCCCGTTAACCTGCAGAACGAATTAGGATTGGTAAAATACTAATCCGCATAATAAACGGACCAACCCAACCCGATCCGTTTAAGATTGACCTGTAATGGGTTGGATTAGGCCGGACCAAGTTGGCCCGTTTGACAACCCTATTGATTAGTACTAGTCTAATATAGTGAGTGTACAGAAATTTTTGAATTGGTCATAACCTAAAACACAATCAACATGTGCAATGAATTACACTTTAAATTAATAGCGACACATTTCGATGGTCAGCGTGAAATGATTTTGACTTAAAACAAAATGATTTTCACATTTTAAATATTTTCAGCTACAATAATTTGAGCACTTTATATGCCTCAAAAGATGGCAGTATTTTTTAAAGTTTTCTATTTTCTAAAATAGAGAGACTAACAACTAAATAATAGTCTAAGAATAAAGATATTTTACCTATAAAAAAAAAGGTAAAAATATTCATATTTCATGGGGGTGATTAATTAGGATTATATGTTGGATGTCTTAAACATATTATAATTAATCCTTTATCATAATATAGCATTAGAATAAAATTGCAGAAGCTTTAAAATATACCTCCGATCATCGAGTTTTTCGAATTTGGAGACAAATTTGAGGAGCTTCTCTGCCTTTCTGAACTTCAATTTGATGGTGTATTGTTCTTTAACAATTTCAGCAAACATTGGGACCTCAAAACTATTCAATTTATAAACTTCTCCCATCAAAAAGTTATGGGAAGTTATTAAATATGGATGGGTAGTTTTCATGGATCATGGGTGATTGTAAACTGCTAGAAAATGGAAATCAAACCATCACCACCATGGGCCACGATCTCACATTCTCCTACTTAGCCCATGTATTTTTATTATAAGAAATATAACTATAAATTATAGCGATAAGTCCTCTAATCTTGAGTATTATCTTTCATGTATCACAATATATTATATTTCTTAAACACTCACCCACTTAACTTAATGAATAAACCCTATGTTTATTCTAGGTCCAAACTTAATGATATTTGTCATGAACAAATGTGTACACAAAGAAAATTAAATATGAACAAATATCACAAACTGAGTTTCATTAATATTCATTCTTACAAT
>JAVXUL010000021.1:4420226-4432261 GCA_035590515.1 Trichilia minutiflora | reverse complement strand
CAATGGGTGCAAATGCATGAACAAAAGTGAAAAGGAAGTTACCATTATACCCTCAGGGTACAATCACGGGTGTGATATTATATGTTATGGTAGGTGATAGATTAGCTTGAGGTAGTGATAGGCTTACTAACCAGTATTCAAGTGGGAGATTGTTAGTTTTGTGCAGCCTAATTCGAAAAAGGAAAGTTGTTGAATCAATCTAATGTGTGGAGGGGTATTTTAATTTTTTTGATAGATGATGTCAAAGATTTTTTTATGATATAATTGTCGATTATCTTGTGTAATTACTCTTTTGTAACTCAAAAATACATAGTGAAAATTTTGTAACATAATTGCAGCAGATGTAGGTTTTTTTTGAATCACATAAAAACTTGTATTCTCTTTTTTTCTTTATTTTTTTCATTTGATCTCTTTTGTCTTGTTCCTAGTAGGAACCATATTAAAGACAGTGGAAGACTAAAGAGAGAGAGGAAATGAGAAAAAAGGAAAGGAAGAAAGAAGATAAAAACGTAAACATAAATAAATTTAACGATATAAAAGATGTTTATATTATATTTATTTTCATACAATTAGAAAGCAACATTTTTTTATTGATATTTGTTAATTAACTATAGAATTCATTACTTTTAAAATGTTTTTCAATAATAGTCAAAGACTATAATGCTTTTAAAATAGACATATAGCGTAATTTTAAAAGAATAGAAAGACAACAGGGAGTATCTGGCATTTTCTCCTTATAAACAAAACCCACAATACAATTTGAAGGCATTCATTGAATAAGCAGTTGCAGAAAATCAATTATAATCCCCTTAGCAATATTTCTCTTTATTCAGTCTTTATATTTTAGTATTTTCATATTATTTTCTCAGTAAAAAAAATAGTTTTTTTGGACTATAGAAAACATTTATTATTACCTCTGTAATTACGGGAAAACAAGCAAGTAATTACAATTGCTTTGGCTCTTTAGGGAAATTGCATCAATTCTTATTAAAAAATCGGTTTTTGGGTCCCCTACAAAATTTTGAATAGTTTATCAATGGTGTGAGGTCATGTTGTGATCTCAATAATATATAGACAAATTGATTTGTCCATGACTATATTGCTTGCAATATTGATAATTAAAAACGTCAAGATGAATAGAAAGAAGGAGGAGAATTGCTCCAACAACCTTTTCTTAGTAAAAAGTACTCAATGTTAAAAAGGAAAGAAAAATGAGAAAAGTTTTGAGCAAAAGAAGGGATTATGGAAACTTGGACTGAAAAATAGAAAGCATAAGAAAAATAGATGCTTTATATTATAGATACTGGTCATTTCAAAGCTTAATGTTTAAAACAAAAGGATAAGAATAGGAATAAGAAAGAGATTATTTTGATTGTTTCAGAGGCACTCATTGTTGGATCACAAAATCAATGATGGATAGATTTTGGTGTTACTAGACATATGAGCAATGATAAAAGTTAATCTATCACTTTTGATAAAAAAACACTAGGAGAACATCGATTATACATAGTTAATAATATCTATGTTGATGTTTAAAGAATAAGGGATTGTAAAATCTTATCTATGGGCACTATCATTATTTTAAAAGATGTGTTATATGCTCTGTCTATGAGAAGAAATCCTATCTCTATGTCTGTTTTAGAGAAAAATGATTTGAGATTATGTTTAAATCTGAGTGTTTTTGACCCTTGAGAAAAATGATCTTGTACTATTAAAGGGTAAAAGAATGGATGATATATACTCAGTTGGGTTTACAATGAATTTTTTTTTTCTTCTAATAATGTCTATATGTTAAATTCTAATGATGTTTTGTTTCAATATTTAAGATTAAGTCATATAAATATAAATAAAATACTAAGAATGAGTAATAAAGAAATGCTTCCTCAAGTAAATCTAGATAACTTTGACATGTGTGGATTATGTATTAAAGAAAAATGACGAGAAACCTTTCTTGAATCATTGAAAATAATCAAATTTACTTGAAGTAGTTCATTTGAATTTATGTGGACCTATGAGAACAAAAACACATAGAGGTATAGAATATTTTATTACTTTTGTTGATGATTATTCTAAATATAGGCATGTAAATTTTCCAAAGTATAAAGAGGAAGCTTTAGAAAAATTCTAAGAATTAAAAAAAATAGAAACTTAATTAGGTCTTTCGATCAAAGTTTTAAATAGTGATTGAGATGGAGAATATGAAGATTTTGATGATTCTATAAAGATAATGATATAAGGCATATTTATACAATACTTTATAGTTCACAATAAAATGGTATAGTAAAAAGAAAAATTCAAACTCTATTAGATATAATAAGATCAATAATGTCTTACTCAGAAGTGTCTTTATATTTTTGAAAAAAAGTAAATCTAGATAACTTTGACAAGTGTAGATCATATTTTAAAGGAAAAATGACAAGAAACCTTTTTTGAATCATTGAAAATTATCAAATTTAATTGAACTAGTGCATCTGAATTTATGTAAACCTATGAGAACAAAAACACATAGAGGTATAGAATATTTTATTACTTTTATTGATGATTATTTCAGTTATTGGCATGTAAAATTTTTCAAAGCATAAATAGGAAACTTTAGAAAAATTCAAAGAATATAAAAAGAAAATAGAAACTTAATTGGGTCTTTCGATCAAAGTTTTAAATAGTGATCGAGGTGGAGAATATGAAGTTTTTGATAATTTCTACAAGGATAATGATATAAGACATATCTATACAATACCTTATAGTCCACAACAAAATAGTATAGTAAAAAAAAGAAATCAAACTCTGTTAGATATGATAAGATCAATGATGTCTTACTTGGAAGTGTCTTTACATTTTCGGAGAGAAGTATTATCTACAACAGCATATATCTTAAATAGAATTCACACAAAAACTAAATTATCAACTCTATATGAAATATAAATAGGAACCAAATCTAATTTAACAAGGCTAAAAGTTTGAGGATGCAAAACCTATATTCTTATTCTTAAGCCTGTAAAGGATAAAATTAGTACTGGAGTATGAGAATATAAATTTATTAATTATGTTAAAAATGGGAGTGATTATTGATTTTATCATCCTTAAGGGAGTCTTATAGAAAGTAGAGATGCTGTGTTTATGGAAACTATGGGTACAATCATCTCTAATCAATAACTTGAGCTTCTTAATGAACATGAAATCTTTACCACTTTATCACAACTTACCAATGATGCTAATATAGACATAGAGAATACTATTGATCATATCACTTCCACATAATCAAGTGAAGATATGCAAATTAGTGGGTTGAAAAGAAAAGGGGAATTTCTTAATGGTTGAAAGATTATTATGTTTTTATCATTGATGAAGAAAATTAACTAAGTGATGATTCCAAAACTTATGCTATAAGACAATTTGATTTTAAAGAATGACAATTAGCCATGGAAGATGGATTAGAATATATTGAGAAGAATAAAGTTTGGGAATTAGTTAATTTATCAAAAGAAAGAAAGTTTATTGGTTGTAAATAGATACCAAAAAAAAAATTAAAGGCTAATAGAAGTCTAGATAGATATAAGGTTAAATTGGTAGTTAAAGGCTATACTCAAAAGTTTGGGATAGATTTTGTTGATACTTATTCACTAGTCACTAAATTCATATCTATTTGAATTATTATGACAATTATTACAAGATACGATCTTGAATCGTATTAATTGAATGTGAAGACTATATTTTTAAATGATTAATTAAATGAAGATATTTATATGTCACAACTAAAGAGTTTTCTAGTTAAAGAATATGAAGATAAAATCTATAAATCGAAGAAGTTTTTGTATGAACTTAAGCAGTCATTTACATAATGGTATTTAAAATTCTATAAAGCATTCCTGGATTTTGGATTACAAAATAAATCCATTAGACAATTGTGTTTATAATTAGAAATGTCAAGATAAAATATCTATATTCTCATTGTATGTGAATGATATTTTATTGATTAATAATTGTATGGTTATGATTAAATCTCGGTATAAAATTTGATATAAAAGACATAAGTGACGTATAGTATATTTTGAGAATTAAAATTATTTGACATAGAAAATCAAAGATGGTAAATATAGACTAAAAACAAATTATCCAACCCCATGCCTTTGTTAAAGGAAGATTTGTAATAAAAATAAACAATAATGAGAACAAAAAATAATATAAACGTTTGGGCCACCTATATTCCCAGTCATATACAGCAAGGATTGTTTAAAATAATAAGGGCAATTGAAATATTCCCTAACAAGTCATGTACAGCAAGGATCATTTTAAAAAATAAGGGCAATTGAAATACTAGCTAATTATGAAGATTTTTATATATCTGTTAGAATAATTTATAAAGATTTGAGAGGATTTGTATGCATATATAATGCAATTTGGGCGCTAGAAACAAAGAGATTTACTTTAATGCCAAGTTGACTGGTTTTTTATTTTTAATTTAATAATGAAATAGACTTTAAATTGATATATATATATATATATACACATATATATTTTAATTTTCACACACTGTAACCTCATACTATCCCATACAATAAATATAAATTACAGAAATTATCCCTCTAAAATTGGTATGAAAGTGCATTGATCCCTTAACCTTTTGTTTTCCAAAAAAAAAAAAAGAAAGTCAAATTAGAGAAAATTTTGATAATTGTAGGTGAGGAGTTAATTTATTTTAATGCTATTTTTATTTAAAATTTAACTAGATTTTAATGTTGATAGTTGTAGCCTGGAGGTGAGTTCAAGTTGCTATTTTTATTTAATGTTTTTGTTAAGAGTAGATTTTTCCTAAAATAAATAATAATGAGAAAAAAATTGATATAGACATATGGGCAACGTATATGTCACGTCATATACGATAAAGATTGTCCTAATAACTATTTGGGCTTACAAAAATGTGTTAAGAATTAACTGTTAAAAAAAATAATTTAACCGAACTTTTAAAGTTTTTTAATCTGTAGTGATAAAATCTCTAAAATATTACAAGAGGTCTAAGGCTCAACATCTCTCACATTAAATTGGGGAGAATTAGGTTTTATTTTTAATGGCAAGTAAAATTATAAGGGGAGTTATTACAGTATATTTGTATGCAGTTATATTGTTTAAGAGTATGGTAGGTTTTGTAACATTTTCTTTTAACTAATTTTTAGTGTTAAATAAGAAAATTTGGATAGGGTTACATTAGTGCAATTAGACATTTATAAATAGAACCCACGAGACAATTTGTAAGGATCCATTGAATACGCAATTTCAGAAAATCAACGTATAATCCTCCTTGCAAGATTTCTCCTTATTCTCTCCCCATATTTTCCTATTTTCTTATTGTTTTCTCACTAACCAAACGGTGTTTCTAGCCTAGAGAACATTTGTGATCACCTCTTTAATTACTGGAAACGATCAAGTAATTCACATCGACTAAGGCTTTTTAAAGAAGCTCCATTTCAATGGCCTCAGCTCTTTTGGGGAGTTGCATCAATTCGCTTCAAAACCACAATAGAAACTCGTTTGGCCCTGCTAAACTTAAGCCACCAAAAGTCCAAGAAGCAACTTGTGTTGTAAAATCATTGCTGGTTCAACCAATCACAACCACAGCCAAAAGGCTGAGGATTAGGTCACAAAATAACCCTTTCCCCGACTTCAAAATTGATGAATACAGAATCAGAAAAGCAAATATAATAAATAAGGCACTAGATGAAGCAGTTCCGTTGCAGCATCCTTTGAAACTCCATGAGTCAATGAGATACACTCTTCTAGCTGGCGGAAAACGTGTCCTTGGAACTCTATGTCTGGCTTCCTGTGAATTGGTTGGAGGCAATGAGCTTGTGGGAATGCCACTGGCTTGTGCTGCAGAGATGCTCGGGGCAATGATTTTCATGCAGGATGACCTCCCTTGCATTGACAACGATGATCTTCGACGTGGCAAGCCAGCAAACCACCTGGTTTTTGGTGAAGCAACCACTATTCTAGCATCTCAAGGTCTTTTTTGCCTGGCCATGGAGCATATAGCAACCAAGACCAAAACTGTTTCACCTGACCTTCTCCTTCGAGCCACTGTCGAAATATGTTCAGCAATTGGCTCAGAAGGAATTTCCACAGGGCAGATAATGGACATTAGTAGTGAGGGAAAAGAAGTGAGTCTCAGTGAGTTGGACTTCATTAGTTGGCACAAATGTGGGAAATTTTTTGAGGCACTTATAGTTAGTGGAGTTTTACTGGGTGGGGGAAATGAAAAAGAGCTTGAGAGGTTGAGAAAGTTTGGAAAATGTGTAGGGTTGGCATATCAAGTGTGGGATGATATTTTAGATGAAATTGGATCCCCAGAGATGGGGCAGAAAGCTGGCAGGGATTTGCTGCGGGATAAGGCAACATATCCCAAGTTAATGGGTATCGATGAGGCCACTAAATACGCTAGGAAACTTGTGGCTGAAGCAAATGAAGAGCTTGCGTATTTTGGTCCTTCAAAGGCTGCCCCGTTGTACCACATGGCTAACTTCATGATTTCTCGCTGATATTAGTTTAATTTGATGGCTATGCTTTTATACTTTGTTTAGTTTGTTTAATATTTAATGTGTATTACCTCTACTGTTGTGTGAGAGTAACTACAAGATCTTTTCCCTTCTGTTGTAAATAAGCTGGGGGGAAATTACGTAATTTGAATGCATTAAATTCCATTTACTATGTTTAGTTTGGTATTTCTTTATATATTTGTTTCATGTCACAATAATCGGTTGAGGAAACAACCAAACGATTCTCTTTCACCTCTCTACCAGGCCCAAAACTAACCCACCACCACAGAATCTTTCTAGCTGGAGAGGGAGTACAACTCCGTCTTTGGTGGAACACAAACACTCCACACACCTCTGTTTATACGTTTTTGCTTTCTTATTTTTTATCTTACTAGATTGTTGCCATCTTTATTCTTCTTGATGGGAGAAAGATTTTATATAGATCTAACAGATCTATGGTGATAGATTGAGTGGGTGCTATCTATTTCCTTGTTTGAAGAAAGTGATATTCTAATTTTGATCTCTGAGTGCTTTGTTTCCATTATGAAACTTGTTTTCTTCTGGGTTGGGAGTCTTTATAACTCAAATCTAGAAAATTGCATCTTTTACAAGATTTGATTTTTGCAGCAAGCTTTGGCTATTTTATTCGGAAGGGCCACCTATAGTGGTGGAGTATAAATTGAAAATATCAATTTCAGATGTCATCGAAGTCTTCATATGTACTATTCTTTGTGAAGGTGTTTGTAATACTCTTAATCGTCTACCTACCTAATAATATATTTGTAATGGTGCATCGACGGAGTTTATGTAATATTAGCAATTTAGTAAAGCGATCTAGTATGTATCCATATCTGTGTACTGTATTATGTTTGTTTTTTTATGAATTGATATGTTTGTTTGTTTTAAAAAAAAAATCAATTGGGAAATAATATAATGGAAGACTTAATAATTTATGCCTTTGGAAGTGTTGTGGAATTATTTAGTTGAATCTGCTAAATTCTAGAAATGATGTGCTTTTATGTTATATTTTTATGCAACAGCCAAAAATATTAAAAATAATTAAAAGTGTTTTTATTCATTTTTGTTGTAGATCTAAATTTTTTAATTTTTATATGCATTATCCAAAATCAATTGTTAAAACTTAAATATATAAATCTTCTATTTTTAATATTATCATGATTTTATTATATTCACTATAATCTTATAGTAATAAAATTTTAATAATATTATTATTTACAAAATTGATATTTCAATTTATGTGATATAGTAAATAGCACACAATATATACATCCTAATTGAATTTAATGGAAAGATAAAATCACAATCAATGATAGATGAAAGTTAGTGCGAGACAATTGCAACTACTAGCAAAGTCGCAATTTTCTATTTGAGATGAGCTGCTGGTATTGAAGAACCCATAGGTATTGACTTTTTTTTATCTATAAGGGGTCTAGGAATTTTCATGGTCAGTATGTTGCATAATTACAGCGATGTTTTTGCTCACGAAAATTAAATGTGGATATTGAAGAAATTAGAATGTGATAAATAATTGTATATTCTATATATTGAAGTGAGTTACAAGGCATCTATTTGGAGAAATATCAAGAAATAAAAGAACAATAATTTAAAATAAAATAATCCTTGTAGGATGCTAATGGAAGTGTGTTCGTTTGGGGACAAGCATGAGAAAGGAGGAAGCGAAGGTGATGGTTGTTGCTGTGTGGTCAACTTTAACGGAGATATTAAGTATTCAGAAGCAATATCAGTCAATGAATCTTGAGGACAATTGTCACGATCTTTGACAACGGGTTAAAGAACATACAATGATAATTATAAAGACCGCAAGTGTACGGTCTCGACTTTTATAATAAATGAGAAGTAAGATGTCGTTCTCACGAGAATTGTAACTGTTTTTAAGCTGAGTATTGCAATTATAATTATTAAATTCTATTTGGGTAAATTTAAACAATTACTAATTCTAATCAAGTAAAACTAAGAAGTGAAAGTATTAACTAAGTTATGAGAGAATTCTATTAAAAACATGCTTAAGGGATCTAACTACATCAAAGTCTCATGTGTCAATGTTAATTTACTATCATTTCTATTCATTTATCTATTAACTAGGGTTATAGTTGATTTTATCTTATCTTTCGAATCTCGATAAAACCCTATACACTATCATCCAAGATAATATTCCTATTCAACTTGACTCAATCGTGTAGTTGTTAAGTGCAAACCCTAAAAATGTTACCTAAAGAATAATTGCTTTCTAACAAATTATTATCTAAGGTGCGCTTCTTTAATCATATACATAAAACTCTCTTTTTCAAGTCCAGTTTCATTTAACATTATAAATAGTTTAATGATCAGTTAAACTAAGCATTAAGTACAAGAAGCACAAATAAGTAAATACATTTCTATGATAGTGAATACACATAACACAAGAACAATAAGGTTTCATTAAGCCTTTAAGCACAAAGAAATTCAGCCAATCATGGCAAATAACTCCAAACAACCAATATCCAGAACATATTTTAAAATGTAGCAATAAGTTCAAACAATCAAGAACAAAGGGAAGAAAAACTCTTTAAGTTGAAGAAAGGTTGTCTTGTGTTCCTCTCCCTTGATCTTCTATCATTTGAGCTTTAAAATAAATGTTTAGAGTCTTCTAGAATCTTTTGTGGCTGCTAGGTTTTCTCTCTTTCACAAATCCCAAGAAAAGCCTCTTTTATAACAAGAAATTAGGGTACCAAAGAAGACATCTCCGCTAAATGGCACTGCAACGAGCAAAAATTATTCTCGCTGCAGTGAGAGTTTCTGCCAAACTCGCTGCAGCAAAAGAAAAAGTCTCGTTGTAGCGAAGGTTTCTAAAAAATTCGCTACAGTGGACAAAACTAATTGACTGCAACAGGGACCTTTGCCAATCTTGTTGTAGTGGATGAAAATTCTTCTCGCTGCAGTAAGGATCACTTTTAAATTCGTCAAGAAAAACACAACCCCGAATGTCGACTTTCTAAAGCCACTTGAATCGCTTTAAACCGACCTATTTCTTAGAGAATCGAAACAACTAGAACCTACACACCACCAACGAGAAAACCATAAAAAATCCCGACAAAATTACTTGAAACTAAGCAAGGAATCTTAAAAAAGGATGAGTGATAAAATCACTCATCAAATACCCCCAAACTTAGATCTTTGCTTGTCTCGAGCAAAACAAAATTAAAAGTAAAAAATAAAAACTACACAAACATATACACCATGCTAAAAACCACATAATCAAACACAAAAATAAAAACATGCACAAAATCAATTACTCAAAACAAAAAGAACTCAATGCTTGCTAGTGATCAAAATGATGAAAACACGATTCCTAACATTGACATCAAACTAAAGACTCGGGAAGGAATTCATGATTCATAAAGCTTGCAAGAGATTTTTATTTTCTTACAAAAACACTCCTTCAGAGAATTTAGGTGAATCTAAAATTGACCTTGACTACCAATCCCCCTTTTACTCGCAAATGTCATAAATTTTTTTTTTTTAGAATTAAACAACTATGACTTGAGCATTTAATTTACTACAACACTTTCCTCTTACTTGAGTTCTAATCGACTTTTTTATGCGATTATTGACGTTCACGGCCAACCTTCGGTTACTTAATTTTTTAGAAACACAAGTTGCTTTGCATACTCTTACCTTGAGGCACCGTTTTATGTAAAAGTCAACATTTTTGGTGCCAAAAACCCCAATAACAGAGTAGTTTCTTTTTTAAGATAATATTATCTCAAGGATTAGTGTTTAACTCTTTTCGAGAAAAAACAAGACTCATACAAGCTCAGGTTTCATAATTGCCCAAATCAAATTCTAAATTCACAAAAATTCTCTTGAGCATATACATTTACTTTCAAACTTCTATCACAAAATCACTTCACACTTAACTTCGTCCAATTCAAGTTCAACATCAACGAAAAGGTTTCACCTTTCACTTCTCCTAACACCAGCGATCATCATCACACACACGCACTTATGTAAAAATAACATTCAATCACACAACACAAGTAAAAAGAAAACAAAACAACATCACTAACACAACACAACACAAATAAAAAAACAATAACATTACTAATTATGAAAATAAAATCAAGACAAATCTAATATAAGAAGCCAATAGACACGTTTAGAAGCTCAAAAACAACCAATTAAAAACTAGTATAAAAAAATAGTCCATTTGTACTCCCCCAAGCTTAAATCTAAGTGTTGTCCTCAACACTTAAAATTGAGAGCCAAAAGGGTACCTGGGAGACGAGATAGAATCTCTTCTCCTACGCATCATCCTCATCCTCATCACCACCACCATCTGACTCGTCTTCCTCGCTAAGTGAGGAAATCAATTAGATGTGCACCTTGACTTCCTTGAGTGTAAATGAGTATAGTACCTTGATAAGAGAGTGAGGTTGAGAGAAAAGCTTGAAATCGTTTTTATTGAACACGAACTGTCACGAAAATGGGTCTTGGAACTTTTGAAAACCCAGCAGCACTGTAGCGAGAAAAAGTTTTCACTGTAGCGTTGAAGCATGGCTAGGTATTTTAATCCGAGTTACAGTGAGACTCTTTGAAAATTTCAATGCAGTGGGTGTTTTCTTCTTCACTATAGTGGGGCTTTCTGGACTTTTCGATGCAACGAAAATCTTTTCTTCGCTGCAGCGGGACTGTTGGATTTATCACTGCAATGGAAATCTTTTTTCCACTGCATCGAAGGTCTGCTTATTTGATTGCTTTAGATTTCGTTTTTGGCTTTCCTGCATTCAATTAAGAACATTAAAATAGAACCAACTAAAGCAAATTAAACTAACACTTAAAATAAAATAAAATAATAAAAATAAATAAAATATTGGGTTGCCTCCCAATAAGCGCTAGATTTAACG
Organism: Trichilia minutiflora; assembly: GCA_035590515.1. Taxonomy (NCBI): domain Eukaryota; kingdom Viridiplantae; phylum Streptophyta; class Magnoliopsida; order Sapindales; family Meliaceae; genus Trichilia; species Trichilia minutiflora. The sequence continues at coordinate 4,420,809 of JAVXUL010000021.1, read as the reverse complement.
TCCCCAATCGGATTTAGCCAAACATCTTGTCACTCTGGATTTCTGAGCTTATAATTCTCCTTCTCTTGCTCAAGTTCTTCATTCCCATAGAAGTGCTTTAGTCATTATCCATTGACTCTAAACAAACACTCATTTTCATTTTCAAGCTCGATGGCCCCAAATGGTAACACTTTCTTGATGATAAATGGTCCACACCATCTCAACTTGAGTTTTTTGGGGAATAACTTCAACCTTGAATTGAATAAGAGGACTCTATAACCTGGAATGAATGATTTTCTCAAAATTTGCTTATCATACCATCGTTTTGTTCACTCCTTATAAATCCTTGAGCTTTTATACATTTCATTCCAAATATACTCTAACTCATCTAATTAAAGGAGTCGATACTGCCCAGAACTCATCCAATAAAAATTTAACTTCCTTATTACCCAATATGCTCTATACTCAAGCTCTATTAGCAGACGACATTCCTTCCCAAACACTAGTCTATAAGGCGACATCCCAATTTGACACGCCCCAGAATACCTAGAGTATGCTTATATAAACATGCAACAACCATGGAATGTAAAATAAAAGAATATGT
>JAVXUL010000021.1:4392670-4420126 GCA_035590515.1 Trichilia minutiflora | reverse complement strand
GTGTATTTCACGTGTTGGGAGTGGAATAATTATATTCTCTTTATTCTTTTAAATATGATGTTTATAATTATGTTCATGATTAAAATTATGTGTATGAAAATAATGTGTTATGTTATTAAGAACCTTTGAAAGTGTTGATGCGGTATATGAGATTAAGGTTTGGAAAAGGCCTAATGTAGTTATTCGAATAAGTGTTCTTTTAGCATGATATGATTAATAAAACTTTATGCACTAGTTAAAGATGTATATTAGCACGAAAGGAATATAAAAGCGTTAAAAGTTAGTTCTCGAAAGAATAAAAATACAGTACAACTAACATAGAATTAAGAGACAGTTTAATATGTATATTGTTATGGATGATGTAAAAATGTTCTGTGAGATAAGTGTTATGTATATGTTATGAGCTTGTATGTATACAAAATTTTATGTGAGTGGAATTTTTTTATGATGCATTATTTTGTTTAAATGATTATGATTACATGCGTGTGTGTATGCCACAGTATTGATCCATAATCTAGACATGATTGTTCCTCTGTCTGATCAAGTGCGTAGCCCTGGGTATAAACCGTTCCTTTATCCGGTTAAGTGCATAGCCTTGGACATAGACCAGGTATGATATGTGCATACCTTTCCTATTTGTCCCTCTGTCCGATCAAGTGCGTAGTCCTGGGTATGGACTATCCCTCTGTCCAGTTAAGTACGTAACCCTGGATATGGATCAGAGATGATATGTGCATGACATACACATATATATGTTCATGGCATTCAAATACAGACATGATATGTGCATTACATACAAATTCTTATAAGGTGATGTTTAAGATGAAGGAACATACTTTGTTTCTGAAATCAATTATGGTAATGTATATGCTCTCTATATTTATGATAAATATGTATAGATATGATATATATACACACATATATGATGACAGGTTGTATGTTTTGTGTGTATGCGTGCTAATTGTTTAAATTTCGTTAATTCTTTTATATGATAACCTCAAGTATGTTTTGATTTACTTACTAAATCTTTTCAAAGACTTACCCTCCACACCACACCTCAGTTTTGCAGGTACTTTAACTATTATATGGAAGGTAGACAAATGGAGCAGGATCTTGGAATGCAGTCATTTGGGTTGGGTCCAGTCATGAATGGTCAGTCTGTAAATAAGCAATATAGCTTATTTTGAATTTCATCGACTCAGTAGTTGTATAAACATACTGATATATGTTTATGAGTTAAGTATGAATGTTTATAGATATTAAGTCCCATTTATCAGTTTAAATGGTTTAAGATGCATTACATTAGTAGTTGTGTGTCTGTGTCTCATATACATTTATATATTTCATATAAAATGGATAGTAAAAATCATTCATTTCAATAAGAGGCATAGAAAATAAAGTTAGTCTTGTCTCTTATCGGTCATAGTCCGAGGATTTTGGACTGTGATAAGAAATTAAGGAAGTATTGCGATTATAATTTGTTTTTGAGTTGAAGATTAGTAATGAGACTTTTATAGTATATTGTGATGACCAAAGTACGAATCAACTTTCAAAACACCAAGTATTTGACAAAAGAACAAAATAGATTGATGTTAGGCTTCACTTTGTTAAAGATATGTTGGCTTAAGAAAAAATTAGTGTATAAAATGTTGATACAGAAGATAATGTAGTTGATTTTCTAATCAAGGTGGTCTCAACCAAGAAATTTATGTATTGTTATAAATTGATTGAGATGTCAGCTAATGTCTAAAAAATTAATTGAGTTAAGATTGCCATAAGGAAAATTAAAGGTTTCGGTAGTATATTAATGCAGGAAAGCATGATAAGGATGCTAATATGAAAGTGAAAAAAGGGATCGAAGTTACAAATCTTGAATTAATGTGGAGATTGTGAAGAATGATACGTAGGTGAAACAGAGCATCGGTTGAAAGGATGATATGGGTTAGTCAAACGAGTTGTTAGAAATTGAAAAAGTTAGAAGGATCAAGGAGTTTGATCGAACGAGGAGACTAATTCATTTGATTGAATTAGGTGACAAAAAGAATCCGAGAGTTTTGAAAGTCCAACAGAACAAGTCAGTTGAATGACTAGTCGAAGCTTCAGCGGACTTGATAAAAACTGGGGTTCGGTTGAACTAGTTGCTCGACTTGGTCAACTGAATAATTATGTTTTATACTAATTTTAGGAATACTAAACTAATTCTAAATTGTATTCAAAACCTATAAAAGTAGGATGTTTCCTAGGTTAATTAACACATTAAACGTTCCGAGGGCGAAAAAGAGTCTAAAGTGCAGGGAGAAAGAGAGAAAGGACAACTAAATTACTCTTGTAAATTATTAAATCTCCGGTTATACAATCTTCTTCTCTAGTAATTCTTAGTTGTTTTGTTTTTCTAGATTGTTTTTTGATTGCGTGGTTCATATTTATGCGCCTGATTATTCTACTTTAATTAATTTTGAGGGTTATTCTCTACTATCATAAGTAAGAAATCAGTATTTCGCCTGGTTTCTCCGTTTTCCAAAAGTAGTATCTATGCATAGAACTTGTAGAGGTTTTAACAAATATTAACAATAAAATTTTTTTGTATAAATTGATATTATGATTAATATTATATAATTATATTATTACCACATGTTTTATACAAATAAATATGTATACTAATGCTAATTTTTTTAATTAATTTTTATTTAGGCTAACGTCATCAAAATTGTACACTTATGAATAAAATCTACAAGACCTTTTTTGGTATCATTGAATACGCAGTCGTGATCTGTAATTACTGGAAACAAGCAAGTAACTCAGATCAACAGAGAATCTGTTTCAGTGGCTTCAGCTCTCTTGAGGAACTGTATCAATGCTCTCAAAAACAATACTAGAATCCCTATTGGCCTGGTAAAATTTTCCAACCGTAAGTTCATGAAGCCACCCACGATATAAAATCATTGTTGAAGGAACCATTCCCAGCCACTGCCAAAAAAGTGATGATTAATTCAAAACAACCTTTTATTACCCGAATTCAAAATTGATGATTACAGGACCATTAAAGCAAATCAAATCAACGTGCCCTAGCGGAAGCAGCTCCATGGCGATATTTCTACGCTTCTCCATGAGGTAATGAGATCCACTCTTCTAGCTGGAGGGAAATGTGTTTCTGGAGCAGTATGTATTGCTTCATGTGAGTTGGCTGGAGGAAATGAGATTGTGGCCATGCCACTGGCTTGTGCTGCAGAGATGCTCATTGCAATGGAAATAAATGATGGATGACCTCCTTGCCTTGACAACTATGATCTTCGACGAGTAAAGCCAGCAAACCATAAGGTTTTTGGTGAAGCAACCACAGTTCTTGCTTGTCAATTTCTTATTTGCCTAGCCATTGAGTTGCAACCGAGACAAAAAATGTATCACCTGACCGTCTTCTTCGAGCCATTGTCGAAATATGCTCAGCTATTGGCTCAGAAGGAGCCTCGGCAGGGGAGATCATGGACATTAGTAGGGAAGGAAAAGAAGTGAACCTGAGTGAATTGGAGTTCATTTATGGACACAAATGTGGGAAGTTTGCAGAGTCATTAAACTATATTTGGAGGTGGAAATGAAGAAGCGATTGAGAGGCTGAGGAAATATAGAAAATGTGTTGGGTTAGCGAGTCAAGTGTGGGATGATATTTTAGATATAATTGGATCCCCAGAGATGGAGAAGAAAGTTAGCAGAGATTTGTTGCGGGATAAGGCAGCATACGCGAAGTTGATGGGGATCGATGTGGCCCAAAATTATGCGAGCGAACTGGTGCCTAAAGCCAATGAAGAGCTTTCCTACTTTGATCCTTCAAAGGCAGCCCCGTTGTACACATGGCTAACATCACTGTTTCTTGACGATATTAGCCTATTTTGGTTGCTATTCCTATGCTTCCATACTTTGTTTAATTTGTCGAATGTTAATGGGATGTATTAGCTCTCTTGCAGTGTGAGTTTAACAAAAGAAATTGTCCATTCTGTTCTATACAAACTCGGAACAACGTGTGTCATTTTAATGTGTCTCGCTCTTAAGTTATTCGATTCCCTGTACTGCGTTCGATTTGCTGTTTCTCTACATACTAGTTTCTTGTAGCAATATCAGTTGAAAAATAATATAATTAAATACTTGGTAATTTATGAATTTAAAATTCTTGTGGAACCTTTTTAAAGTGAAACTGATTCCTGAAGAAATCTTATTTAAGACATGAGTGGGGAAAATCAACTCTATATATGCAGCTTAACTTCTAGGCAAGAACAAATAGTCTTACGCATATCTTCACCCATAATTTGGCGAAGTTAGCTTCTTTCTTTTCAATAAAAAAATGGCCAAAATGAGGTTAAATGGGACATTCACGGTCAATAGGATTTAAAACAGCTAAAGTTGTTAAAAAAAACAAACATTCAATACTGTAATCATCGAATTAATTAACATTTGAATCTGAATCAGAGAGGGATTGGCGTTCATTATTTGGATAGATGATGACATGGCATTGGGTAAATGAACATCTTTTACAAAAGCACTTCACCAACTCATGAGATTTGAAGAGCTCGCCCACGAAAATCCTTTTAACGATTGACTCCTGTGACTGTCTTCCACTTTTCTTTAATAACTTATAACCAAGAGGTCAGAGGTCTAATCATCCTACACAGAATAAATATTTGATTCACGTTTTTTTAGTTTGTTAATATTCTCTGAACTATTTTTCTTTTTTCTTTTTTTCGTATTTTCTTTTATGCGTAACATTTTTTAAATTTTTTGTTACTTGTCCTTCTTTTTATTTTTTTAATAATTTCTATGTTCTTTTTATTTTCTCTCATATTTTCTTTCTGTGTAACTTTTTAAAATATTTTCTGTCCTTCTATCTATTCTATGTACTTTTATAATATTTTAATATTTTCTGTAACTTTTCTATTTTTTTATTATTTTTTCATATTTTCTTATTATGGTTAATATTTTTAAATATACCTTGTCCTTTTCTCTGTCCTTTTTTTCATATTTTCTTCCATGCAAAACATTTTAAAATATTTATTTTTTCTTTATATTTTTTCATTATTTTCAATTTTTTAATTCATTTTTATTATCTTTTTGTACTTTTTTATTTCTTAATACTCTCTGTTCTTTTTTATTTATTTATGATATTTTCTTTCTCTTTATTTTTTAATATTTTTTATTTCCACTCTTTCTGAGAAGCCAATAGGAGTAAGAGATGGATGACAAGGGAACGTTACAAATTACAAAACATATAATAATGACAATTGAGGAATGAATCTACAATAATTCCCAAAAAATGCTTCCAGCTTACGTTAAACTATCCCATATCAATACTTTGGAAAATATTATTGGATCATTCATCAATGTGGAACTGGAAGCCCAAAATTTGAGATGATTTCTATGTATTATTTCAATTTCAATTTGATAATATCATGTAGTAACCTGTGTAACCGGGATTATCCAGCCAATTTCAATATCATATAATGCGCGTATATTTACATTAAAATTTCAGTTGATCCAATCATATTAATATATCATTATCTAGTCTTTTTTTTTTTTTTTTATAACCCAGGTGTCCGGACCAGCTTACGCACACATCGACTAATCTGAGAGAGGGCTAGCACAGCATCCCATCGCCGCAGCCCCCCTCTTAAATTACAGCGCATCCCAGGAATCGAATCCCAGACCGTGCGCCTAACCACACAGTCTAGAGCTCATCCCTATCAGCGGGGCTAACCACGGGTGGGTATCATTATCTAGTCGATCAAAAGCAGAAACAATAACAAAATATTAGGGATAGTGAGCCAAAAATAATTTTTTTTATCAAAAAATTGGCTTGTGTTTAATTTTCAATTACATATAATCATAACCTTATAATTTTATAAAAACATTAGTTATCTTAAATATTTTATACGAAGTTTTTAAAGTAGGTTTTTAAAATTCAATATAGGTTCGTTACATCAAACTAGTTAAGCAACTAATAAAAATGGAGTAGTTTAAAATGCAAATATATGTATATAAGATATATACAAAATAAATAATATTTTCGTAACCCATACAGAAAATAATAAAAAAATATATATTTGTTGTATTATTAGACAGAAATCATGAATAAAATTACTTATCTGACCAAGGTAAAAGTTTTTTTTTTTAACAATACCGCTAATTAAGCTTCTAAAAAATTCAAGCTCCATAGATAACACAAAATAATTACTCAATCATACTACTTTAATCATCTAATTTAATATTCAATCATCCTCAAATTTCTAAATCAATAATCCGGTCATTCCATCCATATGCAATCAAATAACTTTTATTGATCTTGTGTGAAAAACATAAAATAAACTTATAAGTTATAACGTATTTATAACAACGAAAAACGTAAATTAATGATTACTACAATTACCTATTTATTATGCTGCTTCTCCAATGGTGGCTAACATCCTAGAGTCTTCCCTTCTTGTGACTGTATCATTTTAACATGAAAGAGTTAGTGTGAAAAAAAAAATAAAAAAAATAATACTTATATAAAAATATATAGCTGACCCGACAGCTATATTTGGAAGTGAGTAATAGGAATAAAATTTTTTAAAAAAAGAAACCAAAACTTTAGTCTTCTTCTTACATGAAATTTATCAAATTAAAGAAAATCGAAGTTCAATTTCTTACGTATAGAGCCAATATAAAAATGAAAATTCAAATCTTAATTTTATACGTTTAAAATCAATATAAAATATGAAAAGTAATATTTGTTACGATATATAGAAAATAGAGTATTCTTTCAAAAAACTACAAGTCGTTAGTTACCAAAAAAGAAAAAAGAAACATGATTAGGTTTTAGCATCTATGATAAGGAAGAAAATAATAAAATTAATAAAGATATATTTAGGAATAAATAATATATTATTCATTAAGATAAAAACTGGCATTTTTTTAAAAAAAAATTTCCATTAAAACGTAAATATATTAATTATAATAAGAGATAAGTTAAGTAAATAAATAATTTAATATTATTAAATGTCAGAGAGTAGCGAGATAAAAGAAGTGAGTCTGAGGGAATTGGGGCTCTATCATAAATATAAAATTGGGAGGTGGAACTTTATTGGGAGGGGAAATGAAGAAGATATTGAGAGGTTGAGGAAGTATGGAAAATGTGTAGGGTTAGGATATCAAATTAATATTGCAATTTCTCTCTTTAGTTATTCAATTCCATATGGTGTTCGTTTGTTGAAATACAAAATTAATATTCCAATTTACGTGATATATATCTTGAAAGTGACGATTATCCTATTTGAGATGGGCTCCTGGTATTGAAGAAGCCATAGGTTTGACTTTTGAATGGTGAACACATGGTCAACTGAATGGGAGACACTTTAAAAAGAGATAAAAACAGCTAAAAATAATGTTTAAAATACAAATTTCTTTTACAATTTTTTATTAATTTTTATGTAGAAATTTTTAATAATTATATTAGTTTAATATTTTTTTATTAAGCAATAGTAATGTATCGCATCAATTTATAAACAAAAATTTGTACCTATCTCTTGAGAATATTTAACAGCTAAAAATTTTAAAAAGTACAAATCATAAATTATTTTGATAATTATGCTCCAATTAATGGAAGATGATAGTTATTATTGTGTTTCCAAGACCAGGTATAGGAGATAATTGAATATTCAAAAGCAAAAGCAATGTTAAATGATTGAAAGTTAGCAATAGAGGCACCAATTGTCGCATTGATGGTGAGAAGTCCTTGATTGTTAATGTTGCAATGAATTCCACGAAAAAGGAAGTAAAGTTTGAACAAACATTAGCTGGTTTAGTGGAGTTGCATGCATATGTTGAAGAGAGCTGAAAAGTTAGAATATATGTGTTAAAATTATGTAGCTACGCGGCAAATGCAAGAGCTGTATCAACTGTTAACATTCTCTTCATCATTTTCCAATTGACACTATATATTTGTCTTCTTCTCTTCTTTCTTTTGAGAAAACCAAAATATACAGGAAAGATTTTTCCCATCCAATAATAATAATAATAATAAATCATGAATCTTACTTGGTTTTGAGGCGTGCATAATATACAATATATATCATAGGATTCCAGTAAGACCACTTAACATCAGGAAGAAAAGCTGATAGAATAGATAAGAGTTCATATGGAAAAACGAGGACCAATGGCAAAAAATTATTAACCAATGACTTTTGGCCGCCAACCTGCAATCACATCCTCTGGAGCAGCTCGTGTTTTAATGAACGAATCCATTGAGAAAATATTCTGGATATCACAAAATTTAATTGTCAAAGCTCATTGGACATGAAATAGACATGATTAGCTAAAATTGAAATTCTTAATCCATTCATTTCAAATATAGTCCAAATGTGAAAAACTGTAATATAATTAAACATTATAGACTACAAAGATACTAACATTTCAACCATGCGTGTATAGCTAAGAGCAGCCTAATGTTTAAGTGAGATATTGAAAGGACATAATCACATGTGCTTTGCTTGAATTACAAACTTGAGTCCACTTCAAGCTCACCAATAGTGGCTAGCATTGTGGAACTGTAACAACAGAGAGAGTTGAATAGTACTTATCCATCAGCAGAAAGAGGAAATTGAAGTCAAAATCATGCAGTTTGAGAGAGAGAGAGAGAGAGAGAGAGAGAGGATTTGAATAATATTGATCCATGAGCATAACAAGGAAAATGAAGTCAAAATCGCACAGCTGCACCAAGTTAGGACCATCCCAATATACATGTGACTATTTGCATCATAAGAATCTTGGATTTTAATGTCATTCAATAAAAAAGTGGTTTTGGCTTCAACTTTTAGCTTTAATGCCCACAGCCCATTGCCAGAAAATTAGGTAAGAATTCTGTTTATTTGTTTTAAATTTATAAGTAGTTTCTATTAATAATCTCTACTGGTTTATAAACTAGCTATCAGTAGAATCTGTCTTCAATCTCTAATGATAAGAATACAGATACAAATGCTTCAAATAGCATCCTCCTGGATATTATCCTTTCAAACAAAGATACTACTCCAATGAAAATTTCAAATTAACGTCTCCTGTCCTACTAATTCAAGGATTGATAGGATATATCTACCACACAGACTGAAGGATGCCCAAGACCAAAAAGGCGGGAAGGAGACCCAAGTAGTCATCAAGAGCAGAGGGCTTAAAGGATAGGGATGAGGAAAGGAAGACTTATATTGATCACCTTCCTTAACAGTTATTACTAACCCTCCTATTTAGTATATGAGAAAGATGTCATAAAGGAGGGTACAATTTTCACTTAGGGGAAGATTGTGCTTCCCCTACACAGTTGAAGTGGTGCATTACATTTACACTCACTTTAAAGGTAAAAGCTCACGTCTTATGTGCTTAAAACAGTCTGTACTCTTCATATGCTTTGAAACATGTTCATAAATAAAGGTAACCAGAGCTGGAGGTTAGACATATTTCGGACATACCTTCATGTAAGATTTCACGAACAGAAGTGAATCTGGAACCGACCAATTTTTGTAATGCCCCAGGGCAATTTCTAGATGGTGTAGCTTTGGTCCAAGGGACAAATCTGCAGCAGAAATCTTTTCCCCGTTGATAAAAGGACCCTTCAAGAGGGACAAAAAAAAAAAAATGAGAGCAGGTTGCAGGTGTTACAGAGTCTGGATGAAACAAGATGGTTGAACTTTGGAATTATCAGTCCCAAATCATCAGTATTTCAAAATTTTTACACCAACATAATTCAAAAGTGACAATTCATATAATAGTGACATGAATTTATCATATTGTCTGAAAGCCCACACATGCTAAAATCGCCTGGGATGGAAATGTCAAATATTTTGCCACATTTTCTTGACAAACACTATTATGCAGATAACTTCCATGTAAAAAAGTTGAGCACATGTTGCAAACAGAATGCAACATACTAACATTTTTATGAGCCTATCATATATGATATATCCTCAAGGATTGAACAATAGATGCTTAGAATATAAACAGACCGAACAAAGAAAATCCACCTTTAGGTGGATTTGAGGAAAAAGTCTTCATTATAGAAACCAATCAATAAATTATTAGTCACAGTATTTAGATTTGCTAAACTGCATCAAAGAAAAAAATAAAAGCCTCACATATTCTTTTATATGACTGTTGAATGCATCTAGCTCATTAACTAATGCCTGCTCTGTTCCATCACTGGGGTCTTTACTTTTGAGGAAACCAATAAATGTGGAGAAGATCTTCGATCCACTACATAAAAAATACAATAGTAGCCCATCAATGAATTTATATAATATCATTCTACAACAACTAAACTGGTGACTACAAAATACAAGTTGAGTTCGTGTGTATCTATATCACATGAATGACAAACTGAAAACAAAATTTTAATCAATTCAAAATGAAAAGCAAATATCACATAAGGCAGTAATAATATTCTCAAAAACTCAACACTTTTAAATCTTAATCCCGAACAAATATCATGGAACCTATCGCCATGAATTGTACATTAAATGTCTGGAAGAAAATTATGAAAGACATTAAAATTTTGACTACAAAGTATCACACATGGCATTAGAACCTAAAGTGCATACTTTTCATTTCTCATCAGTTTAGAATCCATACAAAATTTGAATTGCATGAAAGCAAGTCAGCTGAACAAATGAACATAAACCCCTCCCGGAATTTTTGGCTCTTTCCAATATTTATGAGCTACTCATTCAAATCCCCAGCTCTAACTGCCTGGGTTACAATAGTGCAGTGACAGTTTAAAAATTTTTCAAAAACATTACAAAGGATCATGTGTGGAAGTACAAGTTCAATCACTGCAATGAATACCATACTTAACATAAAACATACATTGACGCCTTCTCAGGTGGAGTACCCAATGGTGGATCTGGGTATCTTTCTTCCAGAGATTGTGTGATAACATCTGAATCTGGAACCCATTTTTCATCAAGTTTTATAACTGGAACTTTACCTTCTGGACTGATTTTCAAGAACCTACATACCAACAAAAAATATCAGTAGATAAATAAATTTGGAATAATAAAACAGAAAAAGACAACACATAAAGTTACATCTAAAATTAGGTTCATGCTCAGATGTGATCAAATTTATTTCTCCTAACTGATAAGTTAAGATGATTGTGTGAAATTTAATCAACATAACCCAGAAAATGGCATAAAAGTAATCACCATTCTGGCTTGTTACCCAAGTCCACCAACTTCAGGTCATATGGGAGATGCTTTTCCTCCATAGTCAGCAATACCCTTTGGCAAAATGGACCTGAAGAATAATTGGATAAATTATTACCACAAGCACCATAACTCAAAACATAGATTAAATAGTATACTGCAAACAGTTTTGCAGCCAACAATCTCAAATGATATCCACTTCAAGTCACAGGATAACGCGAAGTCAGTTCAGGAATGAACAAAATATTTTTCTTAAAGGAAATTGAAATAAATTTATTGAAAAAAGGCATAGACATAATATTGAAGGTCAATATGCAATCGACCAGTCAACAAAAGAACCAATAGAAGGCTAACAACATAAAAAAGAGCAGTAAATTATAAAAAAAATTAATAAATACCAACTACATATACAAAAAGATGCAGCTTTATTGTCATATCATCTACATCAATTCACCTAATTTACATTTTATTTTTATTTCCATTTGTTTTATGTCGTATCAATTTGCATATAGGTTCTGTCAATAGTTTGTCTATGAATATAATTTATTGCTAAAATAGTAGTAGCCAAATAAATTTGGATGAAAAAGCAATACACATAGAAATTAAATTGACAAAGAAGTCCGATGCCCAAAATCAAATTGATCCCACATTAAACTTTTCTACTTCCTGCAAGAATTTCAAAGATCTAGCTACTATTTCAATCAGCCAATTCCAAAGGGAACAAAACCCTTTCCTTCTCCAAATGCATTGTGTTTCTCATGAAGAAAGAAATGTATATAGGTGGAACAACCCATGTCATCTTTGCACCCGCAAAGCCTTAGCATCATAATAGAAAAGCAATGCAGCAAAGGAGAAAAAAATGATCAAAATACTTGAGTCCCTCTTTCACACATTCGACACCAATTGAGTGACATACAAACATTAGGTCTTCTTTTCCATAGAAGATGACATGCATTAATCCTTCCATGAGCAATAGAACATGCAAAGCATGTATTTTACAAGGGACTTTAGCTTTCCAAACCATCAAAGAGGCTTGATAAGCAAAGATAAATCATCAATCATCCAATCAAAAAACAATTTGCAAGTACAAAGTCTTGATCATTCAAGTTGCCAAGAACTTTTATCCTTCCTTGAATAGTTAGGAAACATTCCATCATTAAAAGTAAAGACAAAGTTCAGCAGCTTCCATGTCATCCAAATTTCTAAGTAGGGGTTCTAACACACCAAGTAAGAAGAAGAGACAACATTCTAGTAAGATACATTATGAGAGTTTGATAACCGTTAAAGAAAAGGGAATATAGGGCAAAAGGACGGCTGCTCAGTCCACTTATCCTCTCAAAACTGTATTATCTGCCCGTTTCTCAGTATACAACACACATTAAAATGTAACTTGATCATGTTTTCCTCTTCTCAGTTGTATATAACTTAAAACAGGATGCAAATGCCCTGTCTTCATTCCAATTCAACTGTTGGCAGAGCTACTGAATTACAAGCACTAAATGCTATTTTTGGACTTCAATGTACTGATTAAGATATACATGGACATTCAGAAATTCAAGTCTCATTTGAAGTCAAAATTTTATAAATGAATAAAATTTATATCACCACACCATCTGCTAACTTTCTAATTAATACTACAAGAACAAACTATCTACAAGTACAAGATTTTGCATACAAGCGGAAGTGGCAAAATACGCATGGTTAAACACAAATATATATCTCAACCCAAATGAAAATTCAAGAATAAAAAAGAGTAAATTACCTAAGAAATTTAAGTAAAGAGATACTCACAGTCCCCTAATTTGTTGGGTGTAATGACGGAAGCTTTAACACAGACTTCCAGCGGATCGTTAGCCACAGCCATAATGGTGTGGTTTCGAGGTCGCCTGAAAACGGTGCAGCATTTGTGTGGGATTCCGTAATTGAATCGAAGATGCTTTATTGTTGATGATACGGCACATGTGGTAGTGGGTTGAATTCTAAGAGTCGACATTTGCTCTGGATTTTATGGTTGAATTCAGTCTGCGCTTTGTATTTTTGGTTTCTAAATTCTGCGTTCGAGGTTTTTCGATCGATGATGCTTGATAGTGGGAATTCAACACGTGTCATCACTAGATGGTGCTTAAATGAATATTACCTTAGAAGAAATTACGTGAATTATGAGGAATCATTTTAGATAATGACTATTATTTATTGTTATTAATCACACTAATTCAAAATTTATTATTTTAATTATTTTATACTAAAATAATCTCATTTTATCCACTACTTTTTATTTATTTATTTATTTATCTTAATAATCAAATCAACCAAGAAAGAGACAAGAGACAAGAAATAGAGATCCATAGAACAAACTCAAATATTCATTCTATATTAAAATCTTAAGTTTGTTTTAGTCAACCATTTTCAGGGAATTCGACCTAAAATCCATCCCATTTTCAACGAGTTCAGTAAGTTTCTTTAGTTGATTGACATTAGGGAGTATATGTTTGATTTTAAATACATATATTATTTTATTGTGATGAAAAATACGTTTACAGTTTGTGATTATATATGTGAAATAGTTAATACTAATTCGTGAGAAATAAAAATATAAATACGTTACACAGTTTATGATTATATATTCGTCTCTATATAAGTGCTAACCTTCAATTTATTGTAGTCGACAAAAATATAAAAATATTCATAACGTACTTTTTAGTGAATAATTAGAGTCTCTTACCTGACTTAGAGACTTACACGGATGATCAGAAAATGGAGATATATTTTCTTTAAATGCAAATTATCAAGAGCTTATTACTCAACTATGCAGTACGATTGAAATAAATATAACCAAGTAATATAATAAATTAAGATAAGTGATTATAAGGCTCCCGAATTACCTAAAAAAATTTTAGGTATATACGAAATTATTTAAAAAAAATTTTGATTAGTATATAATATATATAATATATAGTTTGATTAGTATATAATATAATCAAACTAGTAAAGTCCGAGGCTGAACTTGAAAACTAGATTCGTGAGGTTTCAGATTCAAGCTTTGATAATTATCTTTTAATTTTTTTTCTTATTTCTTTATCTTTAAGTGTAAACCCTTAATATCATATTAAAAAAAAATTATAAATAACTTAGAACTTTTTCTAATTATAATATTAATCCTATAAAATTTGAAAAGTCACACTAAAACCACATAAAGTTGCTCATTAAACTTTCCTCTCTGGTTTTTATCACTCGCATAACAGCACTCATAGATGACAAACAAGCAAAAAAAATTTAGATAAAGTTATCTTATTTTTTCTTATAAATTATATTGTTGTTTAATTTTTGTTATCTTTTCTAATTTTTTGTTGTTCTTTTTATCATTGAAATTGACTACAAGCATTAATGTTTAATTTACTCAATTTCTATTTCAATTTTAAATTGGTTGTTACTTATTAGCATTGATAGATTGATATTCTTTAATCAATTATTTAATTTAAGTATTAAATTTATTTGTTAATAATTGATAGATAGATTATTACTTATATATATATATATATATTAAGTAGAAAGATATTTAAGAATAAAACGATTAATTTATTTTTAAGAGAAAGGAAAGGAATAGTGATGATATGCAATCTACAGAGATAATTTCAAGTTTAGAAATCAATGTTGAAGCTACTCTAATGTCTTCGAAAGAGCCACTTATTCAGTCATCTCTTGCCAATGTTATGAGAACGGAATAAGAAAATATTAATATCGACACTTTGATACATGATCCGGAAGAACGTCCATAAATTTAGAAATATGCTACCAATGAACAAGATGAAATTCATATGTGATCTATTAAATTCGGACCACATTAATTTATTATGGATGATTATCCACTCTCTGGTCTTGAACGTCGTCGTCGTCGATTTCAAGCTTGTTGGTTTAAGGCTTTTCTTTGATTAGAATACTTGCCCAAAATATGCTGCATTTTGTTTTCCATACTATTTATGTGCTAAAAAGCCAAATTTGTTGACTTCAAAAGGATTTAACAATTAGAAAAAAAAAGTAAATTGCAAAAAAGAATGTATATTTTTATCTCATGTAGGAAAATATCCTGATGCAGCTCATAATATCTAACAAGATTTGAAGAATCAATCATATCACATTGATACAGTTTTATAGAAGTAGACTTTTCAACAAATTTTGAGTAACAAATTGCATCTTAAAGACTCCATTGATGCTGTTACATGGCTAACTTTTCAGGCTTGTGCATTTAGAGGCCATGATGAAAGTTTAGATTTTAAAAATCGTGATAATTTTCTTAAAATGATAAAGCTTTTAACTTCTTATAACGAAAAAGTAAATGAAGTTATTTTGAAAAATATCCCTTGTAATGCAAGGTACACATCTCTGACTATTCAAAAAAAAATTACTTGTCTTCATTAGAAAGGTATAAGATGAGATTTGTAATAAGATTGGTGATGGAAAATTCTATTTTAAAGTTGATGAAGCTAGAGATGTATCTAAAATAGAGCAAATGGCTCTTGTTGTTAGATTTGTTGATAAGCATAGGTTTTTGAAAGAGCAATTTTTAGATATTACACATGTTAGAGATACCATAGCAATAACTCTTAAATGAGAGATATGTTCAATATTGTCTCATCATAATCTCAACATTCAAAATATTAAAGGTCAAAGATATGATGGAGATAGTAATATGAGAGAAAAGTGGAATGGATTATAAGAGAAAGTTGTCTTGTATATTATGTTCATTACTTAGCTCACCAATTGCAATTGGCTCTTATCATAGTAGCTAGAGAAGTAGCTAATGTTCATGCTTTCTTTCAAAATCTAACTTTTATTATCAATGTGGTGTGCTCTTCTTCGAAATGCAATGATGAATTACAAGCTACTTATGTAATAGAAATTGTTTAATTGGTTACAAATGATGATATTAAGACAAGCAAGGGACTTGATCTAGTTGGCACAGTGCAAAGACCTGGAGATATAAGATGCAGTTCTCATTTCAATTTCATATACAGCCTTTCTCGCGTGTTTAGTGTGACCTTTTAGCTCTTGAACATTTACCAATTGACGGGCCTCCCTAGTCTCAGCAAGGTGATACAACTTTTGCTCTTAAGTCATTGGTGTCTTTGGATTTTGTATTTATTATACATGTGATGAAGAAGATCATGGGGATTACTAATAAACTTTGTCAAGATTTACAACAAAAATCCTAAGATATTTTAAATGCTATGCATTTAGTGTCTAATACAAAATCATTGATTCAAAAGTTAAGGGACTGTTATTGGGACAATCTTTTAGAGAAAGTTGGTTCCTTTTGTATGAGTCAAGCTATTGAATTTTCTTATATGAGTGCTTCTTTCTCTAACATAATTTGATCTCGTCGTTAAAAGGATAATGTGACAGTTGACTATCACTATCATGTAAATATATTTTCAACTATAATAGATTATCAATTGAAAGAATTAAATAGCAGGTTTAATGAATAAGCAACAGAGCTTTTAATATTGAGTATAACTAGAGCTATTAAACGAGCTGGGCTAGCCTGACTCGGTCCAACCCACTGTAGGTTAGTTTTAAATGGGCCAAACTGAGTCAAGTCTGCCCATATTATACTGGTTAATAATATATTGGTCCTAACCCGACTCGCGAGCTAACGAGCCTAAATGGATTGGCTCACAACTGGCTTCAATTACTATATCAAAAAATTCTTGTAACTTTTGTAGAGAAGTTCAGGTGTGTTGTATTTCTATCTAGAGAATAACATATACTATTATGATTATTATTACTTTTATTAGATTGGAAGTGAAATACATAACATTGGGTTATAGTGAGTCCCCGGAATGGAAAGAGAAAATTATTGTGCAAATGAAGCAAATGTATTTATCATGTTTTCAATGATGAGGAGTCATTCATAGTTAATTTATTAATACTTGGGTTTTGGAATTGGTTCCAAAATAGGCGGTATGTAATAAGTGTGAAATCAATTAAATCTCCTAAAAAGTTAAATGTAACGCCTATGGCCAAGGATAATTCTGCTCCAATAAGAAATGTTCCTGAGCTTGGGATTGCTTCAATTCTTAGTCAATCCTATGCCAACTCCTGTAATAATGTAAGATAAAATAAGAATAAATTCAAATTTAATCCTAAATATGCTTTTGACTCTTAATGAAATAATTCCAAAATAATCTTTACCTGAACCACCAAAATACAAAATGGCAAACAGAATACAACAAAAGTAAGAATCATTTTCTTAGCCAGCAAGTATGTAAAAGCAACTATTTCATCATTTCAACTTTATTTTTGAGTAGTTAAAGTGGTTTGCTCACAAGGAAAAGAAAATATATATGTATATATATTACGTAAAAAGTACTTGTTGCTTTGTAAGTTATTATTTTGGAATTTAAGGATCCTTCATTGCTTTTGTTATTTGCGCACACAACAAAAACCTACTAATCCATCAAAGCCAATTAGCATAAAAAGGATAGGAAACAAAAAAGCTATTTTTGGATGTATTATGACGACACTACAAGCAAAACTAGATTAGTAATCAAAGCACTCACAACATAGATGTTGACAAAATAGATGAATCCCCAATATATATATATATATATATAACATAAAAAAAATATATAACAAGTTCAATTTTTTCTAAATACATTGAAGCACTCACAACATCAACCTGGAAACAACCAGTAATTCCCACCAAGTGAAGGCTAAGAATAACCATAGTAACTGATTAGTTGACATTTTGTTAAGGTTTTCTAACTTATATTTTGCTTGTTTTTGAGTTATTATATGATGATTTAAAGAGTTTTCACTTGTTTTTGTGTTGTAGGGCCTAATTTCCAAAAGTTGAGAAAATGTACAATTTGGATCAAATCTGTATAATTTTTGTACATTGGCCATAACTTTCTATAGAATAATCGGATTGGGATGATTCAAGTTGTGTTGGAAAGACGACTCATATATCTACAACTTTAATGAAGACATTAAGATCATTTGAAGTCATTAAAGTCATGAAAAGTAGGCTTAAATATGATAGATAGGCAAAAATAGGATAGAGAATTTCATCCCCAAAACAAAAAATTGGCACTGTAGCGCCAGAAATCAGGCTGCAGTGCTAAGTTTCTACCCAAAATGCACAAAATCATAGAATGCTGGCATTGCAGTGCCAGAAACCAAGCTGCAGCGCCAGCTACAGTGCTCGAAAATCTAAAAACTTCAAGTTGGATCCTTTGGACTCCTAATTCGATTAGGTCTTCACTCCTTATAAATGAAGCAAGTAAGGCATATTTGAAAAAAGGGGTTTTTTAGCAGATTTTTGGCATGCTTTTGGAGGCTACAAGTCATAAGAAAACAACAAAAACTCATATTCAAATTCAAATTCACTAAGCAAGCAAAAGAATACAAAGAGAGAAGAAAAGAAAACTCTCTTTGAATTCGAATTTGAATTCAAATTGACTTTTTTTGGTGAATTCTATTTTGAATTTGAGTTTTTGTTGTTTTCTTGTGACTCGTAACCTCCAAAAGTATGCCAAAAATATACCAAAAATACTTTTTCAAATGTGCCCTACTTGCTTCATTTATGAGGAGTGAAGACCTAATTGAATTAGGAGTCCAAAAGAGCCAACTCGGAGTTTTCAGATTTTTGGGCACTGTAGCTAGTGCTGCAGCCTAGTTTCTGGCTCTGTAGTGCCAGCCTTTTGTGATTTTATGCATTTTGGGCAAAAACTTGGCGCTGTAGCGCCAACCTTTTGTTTTGGGGATGAAATTCTGTGTCCTATTTTCGCTTGTCCGTCAGCTTCAAACCTACTTTTCATGCTATTAATGACTTCAACTGATCTCGATGTTTTCATGAAAGTTGTAGATATACGAGTCTTCTTTCCAAAACAACTTAAATCATCCTAACATAATTATTCTACAAAAAGTTATGGCCAATGTATGAAAACTGTATAGATTTGATCCAAATTGGACATTTTCTCAACTTTTGGAAATTGGGCCTTGCAACACAAAAACAAGTAAAAAATCTTTAAAATATCATATAATAACTTAAAAAAAGTAAAATATAAGTAAAAAAACCTTAACGAAATGTCAACTAATCAAATCCTCCAAAACTTAAATTTTGCTAGTCCTGAGCAAAACTAATATAAAAGAAAAAATCAAAACCTATTCCTAATCCACTTTCGTAGGACTCACGGTTGTAGTTAGTGTATGCAATAAGCCTTTTAAACCCCTAAGATGCCCTTAGTAGACGAGTGAAGTCTCGTGATGGTTTCTAGAGAATTTACCCACAAAATCCCAAACCTAATCTACCACACTCGGATTATGCACACACACATGCAACAATTTAACACACCATCACACAAAAATAATAAAACACACACTAAAACCAATCATACATATACAAATTTGATACGCATTATTGATAAACTTCATGAACTACAAATCTACACATTCAAACCAAACTAAAGACTCAGTAAGTCTCCACGATCCATAAACTTGCATTAACTCTTTTATTTTCTTAAAACCACATACTTTTGAAGAATATAAATGAATCTAAGCTTGATTTTACTTTTTACTACACCCTTACTTATAATTAGCAATTTAAAAGATTATAACTAGACATTTACTTGAGTGTTTGCTTTTCTTTTCTTTATTACACTATCTTATCCTTACTTATATCCTAATCGGTTTTTTTATGTGATTGATGACTTTTCATGGCCACCCTCCGATTACTTAACCTTTTAAAGATACAAGCTACTTTGCATATTCTTATTTCAAGGATCCGTTTTACGTGATTAATGACTTTTAATAGCCACCTTTCGATTACTAAGACCCTCAAAATATTGGAATAGTTTTAGTAGTTTATTCTTTTTCTTTTTTTTCTTTCTTTTTTTTTTTGAACTCAAGATTTGGTTTTGTAAGAATAAGATGCTTACAAGTTCGGGTTTCATAATCGACTTCATCGAACTCTAAATTCATCCGAATTCTTCTAAGTATGCATAGTATTTTTTTAAAAAAATATTAACACAAGTCTACTTCACATTTTGACTCATCTACTCTAAGTTCAATGTCAACACACAGACTCATATTTCACTTATCCTATCAATAATTCTCATCAACATACACACATATTCATGCCCACATATATTCACACAATAATAAATTAATTAGAGAAAGGAACACATATCTATATTATATCTAATATGTCCTAAGTATAAAAATAAAAATTTTTACTGATATGACTTGTAAAGATACCAAACTTAACATCTAACTTAAGCAACGCAACAATTCACACATATGACAACCCCCGTACCCCCAAACATATATGGAGCATTATCCTCAATGCACGAAATAAAAATAAAAATAAAAATAACGAAGGGAGAAAAGTGAATTATACCTGGGAGACGAGAGCAAGTCTCATCTCCTAAATGTCCTCATCACTAGGCTCGTTTATTGGTGGGGCCGAAGTCCTCATGTACTACTGTAGGTGCGGAGGAATAGGTGAAAGCTGCGGTGCTTGAGCCATGGGAATGCTCATATGGTCTCCCATATATATATCATTTGGTGCTCGAGTGATTGTAGGCACCCATGCTCATATCTCTGCCACTCTTGTATATTCGTAATATCGTCTTGGCATTGTTGAATATTAGCTTCCAATTCAGCAAGATTGGACTGGCCTTAAGTAAAACTTGGTCACGATGATGAAGATGCTACCTTTGCTATGCTTGGAGTCTTACGAATTCGCAATTCCATCCCTTGGTTGATTATGGCTTTTGGCTGCAACACTTCATCCCCAGTAGTGTCTACTCCAGCCGCTGCTATTAACTCAGTGATGAGGTAAGGAAAAGCCAGACCGGTATAAAAGTGATCAGCTATAAACCGAATGGTACTGGTAATCCATTTACCTATGTCAATGACTTTTCTGATCTTGATTGCATAAAGAATTTCTGTCCTCTCGATGGTTACATCTGTTAGGTGAGATGTTGGGCATAACTTAGCACAAACAAAATGGTGCCACAAAACCATTCTAGGTGTGAGCTCTTTGATAGGGAAGTGAACTCGTTTCTCTTGGACCACCGTTCATTAAACCGGTTTCTCATAAATTTTGAAAGCCAAAATAAACAGTTCTATCTTATCTTGCAATTAGAGCAGCTCACAAACCTCCGGTGCTAGAATTTGGTAAAATGAATTAATAACAGAGGCTTCATAACTTATCTTAGCACCACGACATATAGAGAAATGCCCCAGAATCTCTGTTGCGTTAGCATGAAACTCTTGAACTGCTGTCATAGCTGCTGCAGTTGGTTGAGCACAAAATTATTGCCACCCTCGTCGAACAATTTCACCCGTTAAGAGGCTTGCTCTAAGAAATGATTCAATATCAATGCCTCTTTCTTTTAACCCAACTCTTTTTATCACTGAATCATCAAATCTCTACTTAGCCTCTGCTGAAACAAATCGAGATGAAGAGTCACCCCTCTTGGCCCCTTTTTTCACTAACTTTGAAGAATGTTGTTGCTTCATCCTAATATCTTTATAATTATTCCAAGAAAACCCTTCTGTCTTTACACCCTCTAAGTACAATTTCAGAATCATAAGAAAAACTCAAGCTAAACGAACTTCAAGCAAATGAACACATTATCACCCCAACTTCATTAGCACTCATCTCACACACTATAGAGATATACAAATTACCCTGGCAAATTTCAACCCTTCCGAACAAAGATCCACAAGTACAAAAAAAATTAACACAAGTCCCAATTCATTATACCATTCTACCACTCATGATAACTCTCAAAAATATGTTGTCACCAAGAACTAGTATTGTAATATCTTCTATGTTTACTTTCACCAAAAACAAATCATCACAATTTCAACAAGAGTAATAGTAAAGCAAATTGTTATAGAATGAACCCATAATAGACATCACAACCACACAACTATAGCTCCAAGAAAATCAACAAATATAAAGAGAAATTATGAAAAACAAATTCTGGTATTGTTCATGCTATAATACCCAAAAATAAATCTCTAAAAACCCAATCCACAATTTCAAGATTTAAACAAAGAGAAAACAATGAGAAGAACATACCTACTACTGCCTATGTTTTGATTTGTATGAGAGGCTCTCTAAATGGTAGAAAATAGGAGTGGAAATGAAAGGGGATAAGAAGAAGTTTGAGTGAAGTTTTGTGGATGATGGACGATGATGGAAAGACAAGAAAGAAATGAAATTTGTGAAGGAGCTAGGAGTTATATAGACATAGGACAAACTCAAGAAGAGATTGATTGTGAGTTGGATAAGATGTGGTGATAGAAACCCTAATGATATAAGTTACGGGATGAGAGAAATTTGTGAGGGAAATCTTGCAAATTGAAGTTATTTGAGTGCTGGGAATTTAGGAGGTAGATTGATAGAAACGAAATTTAAAAGAGCCAAACTAGAAAAGAGCATGGGACCAGATTGCAGGAGAAGCAAATGTGCATAGGAGAAGTTTAATATCTGGCATTGTAACCCCAATTCTAGCGTTGCAGCATTAACTTTCTGAAGTTATAGGTAGAAAAGCTAGCCTTTCTGTCACTGCAGCGCCAACTTACTACCTTGTTAGGCTGCTCACACAGACGCCATGCTACCTCGCTGAATTCTTTGCACCTATTTAACTTCATCGTGACTTGTTTAACCTGAAAAATTAAAATCAAAATGAATTAATGCATCACAACATAACAAGAACCTTATGGATATATAAATTAAACAACTAACACTAGACAAAAAGTACAAATAAAAACAAAATGAAAACTTCCCCGGATTGCCTTCTGAGAAACACTAAGTTTTACGTCTTCAACCGGACGTTGGTGATGCTCTCATAATGAAATCAACAATGACACCTTAAAAATCATTTGATTTTCATGTCCGAAGTAATGCTTGAGGCGTTGACCATTTACTTGAAATGTCGACCCATCATTTGCCTTTAACACACCGCGCCATACAAAAATACCGTTTCAATCTCAAACGGGCCCAACCATCGCAAGCAGAGCTTTCCAGGAAAATTCTTCAATCTTGAGTTAAACAGCAACACTTTTTGGCCCGATGTGAATTTTTGTGAAATTATGAACTTGTTATGCCACTGCTTCGTCCGTTTTTTAAAAATCTTAGCATTTTCATACGCCTCATTTCTAAGCTCCTCCAACTCATTTAATTACAGTAGCCTATTCTTCCTTACTGACTTGAGATCAAAATTTAATTTCTTTATGGCCCAATATGCTTTATGCTCCAATTCCACCGACAAATGACATACTCTTTTAAACACCAGACAATAAGGTGACATACCTATCGGAGTCTTGAATATTGTTTTATACGCCTATAATGCTTTATCCAACTTCACTGTCCAATCGCTTCTACTTGAATTTACTGATTTCTCTAAGAGTTGCTTGATTTCACGATTTGATATTTCAACTTGGCCATTTCTTTGCAGGTGATAAACTAATAACCTCGTGCTTCACTCCATATTTTGCCAACAAATTATTGATCAGGCTATTGTAAAAATGAGTTCCTTCATCGCTTATAATCTCTTTAGGGGTACCAAACTTTGATAAAATATTTTTGTGCAGAAATTTTTGGACTATTCGAGCATCAATTGTTAATGTAGCTATTGCTCTAACCCATTTACTGACATAGTCTACAACTAACAAAATATATATTTGCCCATTCGATGGTGGAAATGGTCCTATGAAGTCAATCCCCCATATATCAAATATCTCAACCTCCATTATATTTGTAAGCGGTATTTTGTGTCTCCTTGAGATATTTTCCATACGTTGGCACCGATCACACTTCTTCACAAAGTCATATGCATCTTTAAACAATGAAGACCAAAAAACAACCTGATTGAAGTATTTTTGCTACTGTCCTTGTAAGCCCAAAATGCCCTTCGTACGGTGATGAATGATGCTCCATATTTTTTCATTTGCCACATATCGACGAAGGATTAAATCTACTCCTTGCTTGAAAAGATATGGATCATCCCATATATACTCTTTTACATCATGCTAAAATTTTTATTTTTGATGCAAAGACAAGTTTAGGGGTAAAACTCCACATACAAGGTAGTTTACTATATCTGTATACCATGGTAAACTTTCCTCGACCTTAAATAATTGCTCATCTGAAAATGTCTCTAAAATTTCAGGTCATTGAGGCTCAGAATCACACTTTAACCTTGACAAATAATCTGCCACCAAATTTTCACTACCCTTCTTATCCTTTATCTCAATGTCAAACTCTTGTAGCAAGAGTATCCATCGAATCAGTCTCGGTTTTGAATCCTTTTTTGCAAGGAGATAACGAAGAGCTGTGTGGTCTGAGTATACCACCATTTTCGAGCCTAACACGTAAGCTCAAAACTTATCAAGTGTAAACACCACTGCTAGCAATTCCTTCTCAGTGGTGGTATAGTTTTTTGAGCATCATCTAACGTTTGGCTAGCATAGTAAATAGCTCAAAAAATCTTCTCTCTTCTCTGTCCCAAGACCACACCAACTGCATAGTCACTCGCATCGCACATGATCTCAAAATCTTGACTCCAATCCGATATCACTATAATGGGGATTGAAGTCAACTTCTCCTTAACAAATGTAAATACTTTGTGACACTCAATCATCAAATATGAAGTCCGCATCTTTTTCCAACAAATTACACAACAGTTTAACTATCTTGAAAAAATCTTTGATAAACCGACGGTAGAACCCAGCATGCCCCAAGAAACTCCGTATCCCTTTGACATTGGTAGGTGATGGTAGCTTCTTTATTGCTGCGATCTTGGCTCGATCTACCTCAATACCAACTGCAAAAATTCTATGTCCCAAGACTATATCGGATTGAACCATAAAGTGGCATTTTTCCCAATTCAAAACTAAATTGCTCTCTTGACATCGTTGAAGCACTAATGATAAATTTTTCAAACACCCATCAAATATTGAACCATACACCAAAAAATCATCCATAAACACCTCCATCACTTTCTCTACCAAATCAGCAAAAATGACCATCATATAATGTTGGAATGTGGCGGGTGCATTATATAACCCAAAAGGCATTCAACAAAAAGCAAATGTCCTATATAGGTATGTAAATGTCGTCTTATCCTGGTCCTCAGGGGTGATAACAATCTGATTATATCCAGAATACCCATTTAAAAAGCAATAATACTCATATCCAGCAATTTTATCAAGAATTTGGTCAATGAAAGGTAATGGGTAATGATCCTTTGAGTAGCCTTATTCAATTTATGGTAGTCAATGTACACTCTCCATCCAGTTACTGTTCTTGTAGAAACCACCTCTCCATTCTCATTCTTCACTATAGTCATACCCTCTTTTTTTGGCATAATATGTATAGGACCCACCCATTCACTATCGAAAATAGCATAAATAATTCCCGCTTTAAGAAGCTTTAAAATATCCCCTCGGACTACTTCTTTCATGAATGGATTCAACCTCCTCTGGGCTTCTATAGACGGTATAAATGATTTCTCCAGTAAGATCTTGTGCATTACTACTGTCAGACTAATCCCTCATATATCTACTATTGACTATCCTAGTATTGTCCTATGCTCCCTCAACACTCTAAGTAGTTTTTCTTTATCAACCCTAGTCAATGATGATGAGATTATTACCGAGTATATGCTATCTTATCCCAAAAATGCATATATCAAATTTTTTGATAATGGTTTCAACTCTGGTTTGGCACTTTTTCCTTTTTAACAACTTCCAGCCTTAGTTCTTCAAATTCTCTTCCTCTCCTCCTTGTTTCTCTAGGTGCTACTTCTAAAGTATAAAAACACTCCTCCATTTCCTCATCATTCATCTCACTAACATTCTCCCACAACATTGTTAAATATGCGTCCTATGGATCAGCCCCTCTTTTCATCAGTTTGACATCCCTAACACAATTTTTAACTAAATCAACCATATTACAAGTATCAAACTCAGTAGGACATTTTAATGACTTGTAGATGTTAGACGTTACCTTCTTATCACTTACTCTTAATGTCAACTTTCCAGCTTCTACATCTATCAAAGCTCGGCCTGTGGCTAAAAATGATCTTCCTAAAATAAGCGGTAAATCATAATCTTCATCCATGTCTAATACCACAAAATCTACTAGAAAAATTAACTTTTCAATTTTAACTAAGACATCCTCAACAACTCCTCTTGGATATGATAGAGACTTATCCACCAGTTGCAAAGTAATTGAGATGGCTTGACTTCACCAATCCCTAACTTATTGAAAACTGATAACGACATTAGATTGATACTTGCCCCTAAATCATACAATGCTCGTGTGGAATAAGATGTGCCAATAGACATGGTATGGTAAAACTTCCTGGATCTTTCATCTTTTGCGATAATTTTCGTTGTAAAATAGCGTTACATTCTTCAGTTAAATTTACAGTTTCAAACTCCCCAAGTCTCTTTTTTTTAGATAAAATCTCCTTTATAAACCTTGCATAACTCGACATTTGTTCTAAAGCTTCAGTAAACGGGATGTTTATCTGAATATTCTTGAATATATCAAGGAATTTAGAAAATTTATCTTCGTCTTTCTTTTTCTTAAAGCTCTGAGGATATGGTAGGACTGGTTTTACAATTGTAGCTTCTTGATCTCTCAAAGATGGTTGATTACCTAATCTTTCACCTTCTTTATCACCTTCAATTTGATCTCCCTTTTTTCTTTCATTGGTAGTTGAAATTTCTGTACTTTGCTGTTCACTTGTAGTTGCTTTATCAATATATTTTCCACTCTTCAATGTAATGGCCTTGCAATGCTTCTTTAGATTTACCTCAATATCACTAGGATACTTTCCTCTTTGCTGAGACCTAAACTATTAGGCTAACTGTTCAATTTACACTTCTAATATCTTTATCAAAGCTTCGATATTACTGATATTTGTTTCCATGCTATCCATTTGAGCTTCTGATTGCTTAAACCTATTTCTTGACTCTAAGATGAAAGTTCCAAAAAGATTTTCAATATTTTGCTTCTTCTTTGATGTGAGTGTCACGCCCCGAACATAGTCAACCACGTGGCAATCACCGCGAATCCTAGAAATACATCCTATCACTTAGAATGCAACCCTAAAATTCGTAAGGCATTAGTATCTATTTTCAAACTCATTGATCTCAATTAGATTATGTACCCAAGTATAGGTAGTCTTGTTATAGTATAGTCTGGTGAGTCCAAGTGTCGTAT
>JAVXUL010000021.1:4350303-4368656 GCA_035590515.1 Trichilia minutiflora | reverse complement strand
AACTTTTTCTCAATTGGAGATGATTTTAGGGTCAAAAATCAAGATCTTTCCCATAATCTCAAATCCAACACCATAATCTTATCCGAGACACTCCTTCAAGTTTTACACCCTCTCGTGCACAATCTAACCACAAAGACATGCACAAACACTCTTAAGGGATTTACTAATATACCCATAATGCTAAGGGACGGGTTTCACATGAGATGTACACGAGCTATAATAAATCTTCCTAAGAAATTATTATATCTTTGCCTCTTATTTTGGAATAACTAATAATTCTTTTACATAAATTTCCTACTCTAAGATTTCTATTAATTAGATTAATCTAGTTCTCTATGGTATTCGAGTTTCTACCAAAATTTTTATTATGTGAATCAAAATAAGAATACTATTTAAGAAACCACAGTAATTTGGATATAATAGCCTAAAATATCAAAATTTCTATTATATAAGATATCCGAAGTTATGACAAAAGAAATAAATCAAATTCTATATATGATATAGAAAAAATGAGTTCTTTATTTATTAATTGATCAAAATTTCTATTATGTGAGGTTGATTAATTTCAATAAGAATTTGATTTTTCAATAATTTTTTAAAATCCAATAAAACATTTGAGTCTTATATTAGGAAGTATGTGATTTAAATTAGATAGTGGGAGTTGATGTAATCATGCTAATATAAATATATTTAATTGTTTTGAATTCATTCCTGGTAATATAATACACTAGCAAACATTTTTTTTATGGGTTTTCGGTTCTCTCAGTGCTATGCAAAATGTCATCATCCAATATCTTCACAAAAATCTTAGAAACAATATTCTCACTAGACATTAGAAGATGCTTCTAAGAAAGAACAAGTGGCATACAAAAAATGGCATGATGATAATAGAAATACTAGCCTTTATATGTTGGCCTTTATAAATAGAAAGATACAGACAAAGCATAAAAAGTCTCGTTCGCTTATAACATACTTATCACCTTAAAAGGGTTGTATGACAAAAATTTTAGGTGCTAGAATTATAATCTTAGTTATAAAGAATTTATAATGAATTATAATCTTAATAGAATTGAACAAACTCTATTCGAATTCCTCATTGAGTTTTTTGAATATTATAAACAAAATAATTAGGATAAGGGACATGAGGGTGTTCATATGGCTAAGGGTGGGTGTTTACGGTTTAGATCAGTTTGAGATGAAATTTTAAGCCAATCCAAATATTACAGTTTGAATTTTATACAATCTAAGTCAATTCAATAATATGTCACAAACCGCAATCAATCCAAACCTCATTATACAGTTTAGATCGGTTTGAGTTCGCGGTTTGAATCTCAAACTTAAATTAAAATAATTTGTTAATTTGGATTGAGTTAAAAAATAAATTTTTAAACCTTAGTTTGCTTTCTAACTTAATTTTAAAATGATAAACCCATTATTTGATCATAAAATATTAATAAAGTAATTAATGTATTATTTATCATATAATATCAATATTATTATACAATAATAATAAGTATATTCAATATTTATTTAAGCAGTTTGGTTTGGCAATTTACGATTTGAAATTAATCCAATTCACAATCTAAACCGATGATCGCGGTTTGTAAAATATCAATCCAAAGATTGATCCAAATTTTTTCAAACCAATTCAATTAAGCAGTTTGAATTGGTTCAGATTGGATCGGTTTAAATTTGCCCACCTCTACATATGGCCACATCTAATAAAACTAGAAAATGGCTAAAGCGTCCTTCTTAATGAGGTTCAAAAGTTAAATCTAAGAAAAAGAAAGTCGAGAAGGCTAAATATTTGTATTGTCACATGATGATATCGTTTTACGAATGACTAATAGAGTATTTGTTAATGCAAAAACTATTAGAATGTATAAGTTAAGACTCTCATCCAGGTATATTTTGAGATTGAAGCAACTATTGTACTTTGCTTCAACTTTAAAAAATATTATTTTGATTTCTGTATTATATAATAATGGTTATTCTGTACAGTTTAACGAAAATGAATGTTTGATACATTTTAGAAACATATTAGTTAGTAAAGCTTGAAATATAAGTAGTTTATATGTTTTTAAATTAAATAATATTTATTCAATTTCTTTTCTTACTAATAAAAGAATTTGAACTGAAATAAATTCTAAATATCTATGGCATCATAGATTGGGTTATATCAGATATAGATGACTGACTCAACTTGGAGAATTTTAAACTCATTATGTTCAGAACTCTATCCAATTTGTAAGTCGTAGCTTTAAGAAAAAATGACTAAGTCTTCCTTTAAGAATAAAGGTGAGAGGGCCCAAAAACTATTATAACTCATATATATATATATATATATATATATAACCATTCAGTACTGTAGGCAGAGGAGGATTTAAATACTTTATTACCCTTATTGATGACATGTTTAGGTATGGGTATATGTATTTGATGAACTAAAAATCTAAATCCTTTGAGAGTAAAGGTAAGAGAAACAAAGAACTATTAAAACTCATATATATAGATGTATGTGGACCTTTCAGTACTGTAGCCAGAGGAGAATTTAAATACTTACCTTATTAATGAAATGTTTAGGTATGGGTATAAATATTTGATGAAATATAAATTTGAACCCTTTGAAAAGTTTAAAGAATTCAAGAATTAAGTTTTGAAATAGACAGGAAAGAGTATTAAGACTCTACGATCCAATCATGAGAATGAATACTTGAATATTGAGTTTTAAAATTTTTTAAAAGATAATGGAATTATTTTATAAATAACTCTTTCATATACACCTCAACTTAATAGTGTGTCAAAAGAAAGAATTGTACCGTATTAGATAGGGTATAATTGATAATTAGTTTTACAAACTTACCATTGTATTTGTAAGGATATACTTTACAAGCTGCTACACACATTTTAAATATAGTCCTATTAAAATCAATCTAAAAAACTCCGTATGAAATATGGAGTGAAAAAAATCTAACTTTAATTGTATGAAGATTTGATGTTGTCTAGCATACATTAAGTACACCAAATATGAGAAGCTTGATGCTAAATCAGAGATGGTTAGTTTATTGGATATCCTATGCTGATTTAGGATATTACTTCTACTTTTCTTAGGATAAAAAAATTTTGATCAGTAGAAATAAATAATTTTTAGAGAAAGAGTTTTAGAAGAATGTGGTACAGATAGAAAGATTGAGCTAAAGAAAGAGTCCTTAGAAACTCAAGTCGATCATGCTAATGTTAGAACATTCAATTAATAACCCTCTATATCAGTTAATCTTATTCCAACTCAAAAATCTGTTAAGATGCCTAAACTTTCAAAGAGATATGAATTTCTTAGTGAATAAGATTTTGAATCCTACATAGTGAAAAAGGTAGATCATGATGATAATCCAAGAACTTATAAATAAGCTATCCTAGATAGGAATTTAGAAAAATGGGTAGATACAATGAATTATAAAATAGAATTAATGTACAATAATTAAGTCTAGATACTTATTAATCTTCTAGAAGGAATTATTTCTATTGATTATACATGAATCTTCAAGAGAAAGATTAATAAGGATGGATAGGTAGAAACCTATAAAGCTTGACTTATTACTAAAAGTTATACTAAAAAACAAGGATTGGATTAGGAGAATACCTTCTTACCCGTAGCTATCATTAAGTCCATTAAGATAATGCTAGTCATAGTTACATATCAGGATTATGAAATTTGGTAGATGGATGTTAAGACAATGTTAATCAATGGTTTCATTGAGAAAAACCTGTTTATGAAACGATCCATTGATTGTTTATTTTCTATTAAGCAAAATAAAGTTTGAAAATTTTATTGCTCCATTTATGGTTTAAAGTAAGCATCTAGAACTTGGAACATCTAATTTGATAAGATAACCAAATCATTTAGTTTTATCAAAAACTCGAATAATGTTTATAAGTAAGTTAAGGATCATGCCATTACATTCCTTATATTATATGTAGATGATATATTATTGATGGGTAATAATGTTGGTATGATAACAGAGTTGAAAATTTAGTTATTCAAAACTTTCTCTATGAAATATTTATGAGATACGGCCTATGTCCTCAGTATTCGTATCTATAAAGATAGAACGAAGAGGATAAGTGGATTATCTTATAAATTGTATATAGAAAAGATGTTGAAGAGGTTCAACATAGAGAATTTTAAGAGAGATATCTTACCTTTCAATTATGGTCTTCATCTTTCAAAAGATAAGGATTCAAAGACTGATGAAGAGCGATAACAAATATGTAGTGTCTTTATACTTCGATTATAGGCATCTTAATATATGCTATGTTACGTACAAGACTTGATATAAGTTATATTGTAATTATTATTAGTAAATATCAGGCCAATCTTAGGCAGAAATATTGGTCAATAGTGAAAATAATCTTTAAATACTTAAGAAGAATTAAGGATTTGATTTTAAGTTATAGATCTTAAAAGTTAAACATCCACAGATACTAAAACTCATATTTTTAGTTGGATATGGATGATAGAAAATCTATATCTAGATTTAACTTTTTGTGTAATAAAAAGGTTATAAATTGAAAGAGTTTCAAATAGACATCAACAGGCTGATTCTACTACAGAAAATGAATATATTGTTGCTTCAAAAGCTATAAAAGAAATTGTTTAGATGTAAAAATTCGTATATGTAATTTAGTTAGTAGCATATCATATAATAACATAAAAATCAATTGTTTTTATTTAAAATAATCAAAATTATATTGAATGAGAACAAAAAAATATTTTTCATTTTTTCAAACGATCGTAGAGTTCCTTTTCGAAACAAAATTTTATTTTCATCAAAAATAAAATAATATATTAAAAATACAAAATATTGAGAAAGAAAGAAAAAGAATAATATCTATTTTTAGTTTAAGATAAAAATAATACAGATACAAATGACAACATTATACTTTTATTGTGTATTATCTTCACAGAACTTGGCACCAATTTTTTTGATTTTCTATTTCTCTATATAAACCTTCAGCATAAAGAATCTTTAGTATCTTTTTCTTGAAAATGGAAAGGGATTTTTGAAAAATATTAAAAAAATATATTTATATTTTCGTGTATATATATATATATATATATATATTCTCTAAAATTATCATTCCATAATTGATTCTTACAATTTAATCAAATTTTAAAAAATTATAACAACAATAACCAAAATTTTAAAATAAATTATTAATAAAAATCCGTATCCAGTTTGCTAGGACCTAATCCAATACTGTTTAAAATCAAATCTAGATTTTTGAACTTGATCCGATCCTAATTAAATAGAAACCTTATTTTTTAAGTATCGAATTTCTGTATCTGGATCAATATCCTAAAAATTTGGATTTTTTGTACAACTTATTGTTAACTTAATCAAGATGATAATATTGTCCGTTTTGATCCAATCCTGTGGCCTCACGGTTTTGTTCTTGATAATGGGTTTTTAAAGACTTTTCAATAGGTCATTCATCTTGGTACTGCTCTCATCCAACCACGCTTAACTGCGTAATTTTTAGAAACCATCATCCATCCTAAAAGATGTTGTTGATAATTTGATTTCATCTCCACATATATAACCCAGTAACTTTCTCTCCGATTTTGATGTGGGACTCCTTCTATCCACACAGCCATCTTAAAGCCTGTCAGGAGTCGCTCTTTACTCAGACCTTTATCCCGGAGTCACTCCCCGCCCTCAAGGACCGGGATGCTACATATATATATATATATATATCTTTGAGATTGTCAAGCTAAGTTCTTTATTTAGTTAGTTTGACGTGGAGCATTTGGATTCTAAAATTTTTATCAGCGGCATCCTAGATAAATTTATATTTTTATCCTTATTTGTGTTTTATTTAAATTTTTAATTTAAGAACAAGTTTACTTTGTATGACTTTTCTAAAGTGAATGTTTACTAAATTAATTTTTTATTTAATTAATAATATTATTTTATTGTTTAGTTAAGATTTCTAACTTTCTTGTTTAACTAGAATTACAATAGTTATCTATACAAAGGCATGTTTTGTTTCAATTGGAGAAAAAAAAGTTTTGTTTATTATTTTAGAGATTTTTTTCTTAAATAATATAAATTTTTCCTAAACTTTAGGGTTTTATAATTTTTTTGATGGATTCCAAGGTTTTGAATTTCAATCTTATGTTGGACTCATATAAACACGCTACACGCTGCATCAATTTTAGTATCAGAGCTTGATGAAGATGACAAAGATGTGAAAGTTGATAATATTGATGAAACCATAAGATCGCCATTTATGGCATTAGAGGAGGTGTCTATTGAGGAAGAAGAATATAATCTGAAGTTAGTTAAACCACCGTTAGCCAAATCTCAAGAAGTAATTCCAAAGGGGTTGTTTTCAACGGTCGACATACGGTATTATTGAGATTTAAAACCAAGAGGTGATTTTCTTTTAACTCGAGTTAATTTAGTTTAAACCCTTAGATGGATGGATTTTGGTTAAGGGCTTGTTTGGTAAGGTTGAATATGCATTAAAGATTCCATGGTGTAAGAGCTTTACTAGAATCAAGTCGTTAATTCACTTTGGTTAATACGGGAACAGTGAGTAACATTTGGGATGCCAAGAATGGAGTAACATATGCTCTAGAACAAGTGTAACAAGTAGAGGGTAAAGGTAAATTACTTCCGAATATGACTCAAAGGTTGATATTCTCTTGAGAGGAGATGGGAGAGGTTATTGTGAAGAAATGTTGTCTTGTGCGTTATTGGAATTTTTATATGCAACATAAATTTTATTTGAGAAGGACTAAAACAAGGGAGTTAAGGATTTTAGATATAAGTCGCACATTTCGAGTGGAGATGACAATGACCAGAATTGAAGCTGATCTTATTGAATTAACAATTAAAAAATATGGTTGATATGTTAGTGAAATTCATAAAGGGTTGAATTTTGAATTCATAACAACTCAAGGACGAATTCTTTTCAAGTGAACGAGAATGACACTGAGCGTTTAAATTCTAAAATTTTAAGACTTTCTTAAATTAAATATTTACTAAATTAATTTCTTATTTAATTAAGAATATTATATTTTTTTGTTTAGTTAATATTTCCAACTTTCTTGTTTAATTAGAATTACAATAATTGTCTATATAAAAAGTATGTTTTTATGTTTTGTTTTAATTAAAAAAACTTTATTTATTATTTCAGAAAATTCTTTCTTGAATAATATTAAATTTTTCCTAAATTTTATGGTTTTCATATTTTTCTTAATAAATTTCAAGATTTTGAATTTTAATCTTGTGTCAAACTTGTATAATCACGCTACACAATGTGTCATAATTAAAGACTAAGATACCCGACAAGTAGATTCATTTAGTAACCATATTTGGCCCGAATGCTACTACAATGGTTGGTATTAAATTACAAAATAAACTACGAGTACAAGCTTAAGAACTCGATCCCCCACATGAATAAAATAGTAGGTTATTACGCAACTATTTTAGTTACTACTCTTGTTTATGGTATGAATGATTCCATAGCCCAACCAGTGCATTTAGCTAATCTTTGATTTTAAAAAGTCATATTCCTATTCCGCATCCAAAAACAATCTTTCAATATGAACCGCCCATTTTCATAGAAAATCCCATTACCCCATAAATCAAGAGAACAAAAGAAAAGCTGGATGCTTTTTATTATATGCCAAGCTATATTTCCAAAGTACAAAAGCATATTATTACTTGATAAACTTAGAGAGAGCACATACATGATAAATTACTCTTTTGATACAACCCACAAAAGTAAGTGTAGACATGAGTCAATATTTATCTATATGATATTGCGTGATAACGTTAAATGAAATGGATGCCCCAACTAACCTTTAAAGTTTATACCGATTTATCTATTGCTCGTAAATGAATATCATGGTGTCAGCGAGGTAATTCTTTAAAACTAGAAAAGATTGATTTGTTGAGCCATGCTTTCCAGCCAACACCCTTTTGAGCTATTATTTTTGCCCTACCTTCTGTCATTTGTACTGGTTGTAGTTGTTTCTTGCATAGCAGAAAGTTTCTTCCCCCACATAATCCTATTGCTTCCGATGGATTCAAAGCTATAAGCATAGCAAATAAAATAAAATAAGCTAAGAATATTGCCAAACAAACTAATACTAACTTTTAGAAAATAATAAAATAATCAGTACTGGAAAGGGTGATACCATCTGATCCTTCATTTGCACAGTAAAGAAGAAAATTATGGACATCGAAGCCAAGGACCGGAAGGCGGCCTTCACGTGCAAAAGTCTTCAAAGCAGTGTCGATAACAGATGCAACAAGATCGTCTTCGTTCACCAGAAATCTTAGAGGTCCTGCACTACCAAGAACATTGACTGTGATCAAGAATCTAGTTTTCTTCCCCTTCTTGTTATCAGCTGGCATCTTTTTCTTGTGTGTTTGCAACGTCTTCATCTTCTCATTTGTTACATCATTCTTCTTCTTCATCGTTTCTATTTTCTTTTTTGGGGTAGGACTCAAATGAAAGTTTATAATGAGAGATTATTAAGGTGAAAGAGAAAAGGAGAAAGAAAGAATTTTAGAGAAAAGAGATGGGTTTAAGGGTCAAGACCAAGGCAGCGATAATACCAGGCATTTTTGCAGGAACCAAAGTTGGAAGTTAACACCACGAATAGTACATGGGCGGTTGCCTTCTGAGAATGAATAGAAGAGAGACAGTTCATGAAAGTATGAGAAATTTTTTCCACCATTCAAAGACTCAGAAGAAAGTGAAATACGGTCTTCTACTTTGTACAGAGAAAGAAGAATATTAAGCCGCAAGGACAACTTTTTGTTTTAACCCAGAAAGAACCACACTTTTGTTGGTGTTGGTTTCAAGCTCATTGACATAGGATACAATTTTAGGTTATTTTAAGGTTCTACTTTTAGAGTTGTTGGCCTCCTCGTTGTTGCTAATGGTTATATTTTCTTTATCTTTTTTTTTTTTTCGAAATAGAAGGTACCTAACCATTTTATTAGTTAACTAATGGTTGTATCATTTATGCTGCGTTGAAAGGCAGCTATTGGTGGGTCGCGTGAATAGGACAGGTTCTATTTGTTTGGAATTTTGTGTTGGTTTCCAATTGGTTGCGCTCAGGAAAATGTGGAAACGTTAGCATTTTTTTTTTTTTGGAATTAAAATTGGCTCCCCTTTTGAGTTAAGAGTACAAGAGGAAAAGGACAACTACCACAGAAAGAGCAATTTAATTCAGGGTGGTACAGAACGGAACTCTATTATTTTAGTGACGTACCGAATGGAACTAATGAACTTTTAGATTATGTATAAGCCAATAACACCAAATCTAAAGTTTAACTCCTCCAACTTTGCAATACATATACGGAGAATTTTTCATATTATTATAATAATTTTGTTGTACTCTGAAAGCAACTTAAAAAAAATTGATAACACTAATTTTTAATAGAAGTCACACGTATATTTGGCATTTAAAATTTTCATCTCACATCAGTTGTTACGTAAAAGTCACTACACAGAAAAAAAATCAATGAAACATATCCTTTTCCATTCTGTTTAGTTTGAGAACGTAAGGTCCTCATTTGGTGGCACGATTAAAATAGCAATTATCCTCAATTTGATAAACATACAGATCATAGATAATGAAAAGCTATACAACCATAGTTTGAATAATGAACTATAGTCACATGGCTTCCAATTTGTGGGATGAACCTTAAGCATGTGGAGTATTCACAAGAACATTACAAGTTCATCTCAGGAATAGCATAAATTTAGAATCACCAAGAAGAATATCATTTTCAAAATGTTGTCAGGGTTTAGTATCTTACCACAACATCCGGTAATATGGTACAACATAGCAGAAGTACAAATTCATTAATATGTAACAATATTTTTTAAGATTTCCAACAGCAAAGCTACTATTTACAGCTATACAGCAGATAAATCATAGACAATAAGAATGAATGAGATTAAGAGGAAGAAATCCATACTGGGGATCAATGCAGGTTACTTTGTACACTAACTACGACTGGAATGTCAACCTGG
Organism: Trichilia minutiflora; assembly: GCA_035590515.1. Taxonomy (NCBI): domain Eukaryota; kingdom Viridiplantae; phylum Streptophyta; class Magnoliopsida; order Sapindales; family Meliaceae; genus Trichilia; species Trichilia minutiflora. The sequence continues at coordinate 4,358,594 of JAVXUL010000021.1, read as the reverse complement.
AGCCACTAATTCACAATTAGTAAATTGTTTTTCATCGATCCTTCACCAACTGTTGGCAATTCCGATGATAGCTGCCACTCCCCATCAACCAAGAACTTGATTTCATACCTTCACATAATATCATGAGTTAGAACCAACAAGTTTATTATCAATAATCCCTGAAATATGTAGAATAAATAGAATCATACCTTCCAGGTCGCAGCATCAATGCTGCCGAGAACTTCATAAATGAGCCAGTGTATTCTGGTGATAAGTGCTCTCCTTGACTCCAGCCATCAAAGGTGCCCATTACTTGAACACTCTAATAGCATAGAACAAATTAGGCAGAACTGATTCACAATCAAAATTAAATCCCTCAAAAATTTATGCTGAATAATTCAAACATATAAATTCAGAGCATGATATGCATATAGAAAGCAAAATCTATCCTTTGAAACTGTATCATACTTTGAAAAAATAAAATACAAGAAATAAAGCATAGCATAGTATGCATTGATAATGTAATGAGATCTCATACATAGAAAGCAAATGTCCATCCTTCAAAAGTGTATCATACTCTGAAAGAATAGGATTAATAAATGAATGCAAAGCATGATAGGTATTGAAAATGATCATTTACATCAAATTGTTGCCTCACAACCAGATCCCAAAATATACAAGCAACATAACAAAAAGGAACTAACCATATAAATTCACAAGTCAAATGCCTCTTTTTACTTTTATGATGTACCCATGTTGAACACTGAGAAGCTCAAGCGTCATTGTTTAGACAAATGGCATATTTTAAAAAATAAATCATTACATATAAATGTTGTCACTATATAATTGATAAATAAGGAACACAAAATGATTGTTAATTACAAACACTAATACATTGTTAATTACAAACACTAATACTTGTTAATAAATAAGCTCTCACTTTTAGGCATGATTTATTATAGTTCTTTTTAACTTTATTGACCTCAGTTCCATCTACTATCATGGTGATTCTTTCACTAATACTTTGTGAACTGTTTTTATGTATTTTGGATTAATAATCGTTGATCACCTCACATATGATATGACTATTTGATTGACTAAAGCTCTTACCTTTGGATAATTTATATTCATAGTTATTCAACAAGACAACCCAGCAACTTGTAATCACTAGAACGTATTAATTTCCAAGCAGTAGCTATGCATTAATTAAATAAAGTTAGTTATATTTCTTTAGCAGTAAAAAGTTTATTTAGAAGTTAACTATATTTTCTTTCTTGTTTGTTAGCAAAATGTTTTTCCTGTTGTATATACACACCATCTTCAATTAACATAACTTTATATTCATAATTTATGTTATCCAAAATTTTAAAGATTAATTACATATTAAATAAGAAATATTAATTATGCTAGTGAAGCATCAAATAGCAGCATGTGTCAGGATTTATAAACAGAGAAAGGACACTTTCAGAAATCAAGACATCTGTAAAAGGAAATAATGAGCTAGTGGGATTTACAAACTTAGTTTGACATGGTTTTGCTTAAGTCCTTGTTCAGTTAATGCGGCACAGAGACAGTTCCACTAACATAACAATCTTCAATTAGCAAGTTAAACAATTGAAATGCATTCAAGAAATCACAATGCCATGCAAACAAAGGGGCAAAGTATTCATTCAAGCAATCTCTTATCACCTTTAATTGGGGGCAATTGTTATTTCATATATAACAATATGGTAAAATGAAGCAAGGCATTCCAGAACCATTTTTCATGAGCAAAGAAAATATTAAGATATGCAATTGCAGTTGTTCGTTTACCTCCGCCATGCCACACCAGAACAAGGAAACCTCCTTGGATTGAGCAGCACCAACATCCTTTATCTGTTCCTTTATTTTCTCATGTACAGCTGTACTCCAAAAGAAAATAAATGCAATAGTATTTTGTTAGAAAGAAAACGAGATGTTTCATTAACAATTAAAGGTTTTCAAAAGTTATATATATTTTCTGTCTAAAGAATCAAAGAAGGAGAATATGAACCTAACAGCAATTTGTAGCGAGACCTAGTAGAATAGCCTAAAAATGTATCAAAGGCCAAACTATGTTGAAGGCCATCATACTACCCATAAGAATGCAGGCCAAAAGGATTTGGCCAAAAATAAAAACTCTGAACTCTTAAGATATTGCAAATGATTTCATCTTTTAGGTTCCATAGTTCAATTCATTGGCTTCAACACAGGCATCATTGGAAAGGCCACCAGCAGCAATAGACAAGACTCAAGGGGAAAATATAAATTATATCAATCCAAAATAAGTGTGGCCAGCGTCATCATACCTTCTAAGCGTGAATGAAGATGAGATTGAATAAATCTCCCGTTGATCTTTCTAGAACCTTCAAGAATGCCGGATTGAGCTATTTCTCCTGCCAGTGAGACTAAAGCCTGCTCATGGAAAACCAAAAGAAGCAAAAGCATCAACACGTAGATTTTATTGCATCATGAAAATGCTGAAAAACAAATGAATAATTTCTTTGGTTTTACTTTCAGCAACACCAATTTGAGGGGGGAGTCCCTCGACAGGATTTCTAGGACTTTAAGGATCCCACAATCTAGCAAACAGAACTAAATTATTGGATAAATATCCAGTATCAGAGTCCGATGAGATGTTGAGTAGATATCCCAACACACGCAGAACCATGTATGTTGAATCCGGGGAAGCCAGCCCAAACTCTAGGCAGAACATATTTAGGCCAAATGAGTTAACATATTCATGGATTTGAACACCATTTCCAACCCAAAACCTTAAGGCATTGGGTCTATGGATCTATTCTACTTATATATTAATCATTTGCCTTATAACTTTCCAATGTGGGACTTTTTCACTTCACACACTCACACTTGATATACTAACAATCTCTCCCTTAAGTGTGAATCTCTTCCACATTGGACTTGGGTTTTTTACCTGCTCCCCTTTAAACGGAAGCCTTTCTTTCCTTTTTTTTTTTTTTTTATTTGAGTATCACGGTATTTTTAAGAGTCCATACTCCTACCAAGCCCAGCCCGCTTATCCCAAAGTTTGCGCCTGCAAAGCTCCACTCAGAGTCACATGAGAGGCGAATGTGCTCTTTTTCTCCAGGAACCGCGCCTTACAACTCCACCTTGGACTAACCCACTTTCTTTGGGCCATCCTCCTTGGGTCATCTTCCTTGGGAATCCATAGCTCTTTTTATCATTCCTCATGGCGACAGCAACCACGAGAATATCCACCATCTCTATACTCGTGTCCCTTCTGAACCATCGGCTCTAATACCACTTGTTGAATCAGAGGAAGCTCGCCCAAACTCCAGGGAGAATATACTTAGGCCAAATGAGTTAACACATTTATGGACTTGAACACTACTTCCAACCCAAAACCTTAAGGCATTGCATCTATGGGTCCATTCCACTTATATATTAATCATTTGCCTTGTAACTTTCCAATGTGGGACTCTTTCACTTCCTACACTCACACTTGATAAACTAACAATGTACTTCATAGTAAAATTTTTGTCAACAGACTTACAACACATAACAAAGCTATAGATTCAAGCCCTTCCCTATATTTGCTTGGACAACATCTAGAGGTTTCCCACTTAGAAAGTAGGGAGCCAAGAAGGCTAATTTTCTAGCAGACTTTTAGTAGTTGAACATGACAGCAGTATGCATGTGCATGACATGATTTACTTTCAATTACCTTATTTAGAGACAGAAAGAGAAAGAGAGTAGAGAGTCAAACTGATTTTAAGTGAGAGAGAGTAGAGCGCCAACCTGAACTTCAAGTTCCATGACAGCAAGTTCACTTTTGAAGTTAATCAATGCATCCTCCTTCACATAAAGCTGTTGAGGAAATACTCAAGAATACCAACTCAGTCAATGCTTTTCTTCTAAAAATAATCCTAGTAAAAATCTCAGCAGTGCAAAGCACTTTCATTTTAAATTGCCAGAATTAATTAAGGGCAACATTAGAAAATGTAGAATAAGGCATATCATAGTCAATTTATTATTTTAATTGTAGATTTATTTTCGACATTTCCATAATAGGAGTATGGCACATTCATCTGCTACGTAGGGATAATTATATTAGTGGAGTGCAAAAGACAATGACAAATGGGAAAGTATAGCCAATGTCAAAAGCATAGCATTGTGATAGAGTGTGCAGTTTAAGTTTACCGATATACAAGCATAAATGCATGAACCTCTTGAATACTCATGGTTTACTTATACTATTGTATTCTGCAGTCTTAGATTTCGATTAGGGCATATGTTTGAAGTATACAATGCCCTGGCAAAAACAAGCACTTTTATCTATTACGGGTACTATAATATGTGAAATCAGTCAATAACTGAAAAAGGAAATTTGCATGTCAAGTTCACTATCTTAAAGAACATATATCAAAACTTTGTGATTTCTAAGATAAATGCATGGCATGGCATATTCATCACATTTACAGCTATGACACTACACAAGATTTAATTAAGCACTACTAGCAGTTAACGTAAGTCAATGGTATGCAAACCTGCCGTTTGAGAAACCTGTTTTGTTGATTGGATTCACTTAGTTTTCTCATGAGTTTTTGCCTTTCAGAATCTGCTAGGAGTGACTTCAACTGTGGAAAAATTACACAAGTATTAGCTCAAATCTGTCGATTCTTCAATTCATAAAGCTAGTTTAGACGACGCCTATAACAGATTACTAGTATACTTGAAATTTCTCTAGGTATTTTAAAAAACAAGCTTAGACAGCTAAAACCACTTTCTTAACTACTTATGGTGTTAGGGTAAGAAACAAAATGTGTACGTTTTTAAGTTTAAAGAATACTGGATTGTCAACAAGTTGATTCTCAAAAGCATTTTCAAGTGCATTTAAGAAAAGCCTTTTTACTTGAAAGGCTTTTGGCACACTATTTCCTAGCACACACGTCTATGCATTCATGATCAGAACATATTTTACGGAAATCATCCAATTACATGCTTTTCAATCTCCAGATACAATTTATAAAGACATTATATTTTAAACAACAGAAAACAATGCATTGATTACTTGAAAGTTTACCTCAACACTACTCATCGGTTGAGCCAGATAATTTTCTGGTGAATCCTCGGAATCCTCCTCCTTACCACCTGCATGGTCTTCGGGCTGCAAGGACGGCGATTCCTCCATATTAATGGAATATACTCTCCATAACAGACGGCACATTCTATGCTTCCTAGTCGAAACTACACGAGAATGAACTAATCTTGGATAACTCGTCCTCAGGTTCCAGGAAACAACTTGATATGGAAGAAATTTGCCCATAATTTCCCAATCTAAAGCTCCTAAATTACGCGAAAGACACGGCACTTGTTTATCTAAACAACACCTATCGATATTTATAACACGAGTAAGAACAGCTAATCAAGATTATTACAACTAAAAATCAATTACAAATTAATTCCAACTAAAATAATAATCAAGAACAATTACCTTGCAGTACCGATCTCCATGCTGAAGAATCGCTTCTGAAGTGAAGGTAAAATACAAAATTCAAGCCAAATGTTTTCAACTTCATATTGCAATGCGACTGGAAATTGAACTTAGAAAGAGAGAAAAATAGAAATGGAGAAAGAAAGAAGGGATTTTTTGAGAACTTACCAGTACTATATGCTATCTTCTGGTTCTGGTTTCGCTAAGTTTTTCCACAGTGACTGGGGGCAGACCGCAGGGGTTTTTTTTCCAGCAAAGAGCCTAGGGTAAATTTTGAGCAACGTGGCAAGTTTTTACTTGATAGAATTTTTTTCTTCACTAGAAGAGAAAGCACGTGATAGAATATTAAACATGTGAAACAATATCAGTTGAATCCCTGGTTATGACAAAATATCACATTAGCTAAATAATTTATAACAATTGTAAGGAAAGTCCATAGTATTGCCATTTATTATGTATTAATCAATTTTTTGATAGAAAATACCAATAAAAAATAATCATATTTTATTTAATTAATTTTTAAAACAATTTTATTTTATTGTTATATTAATTTTTCAAATAAAAATATTAGTTATTAAAATATATTTAATATAACTACAAATCTAAAAAGTAAATGTATAATATTAAAACATAAAGAGGATACCTTTGTATATAATTTACATATTCTTAAACATATAAATATAAAATATGGGCTTTATGACATTCTTAATTAAACATATCCCAGTAATTGGGCTGGGCATAGCTAATCTCAAAATGTTTCAAAATCTATTCTCAGGGAAAGCTTGTTGGGCTGGGCTGCCCTAGGCCCATTTTTAGTTGTCTCTTAATAGAAATTGGACATATGGCTATTTTATATTTGTTCCATCACGCATGATCATGATCATGAAGAGGTTAAATAATTAGGATACTAAATATAAATTTTAGGTGTTAATTAATATAATATAAATATTAAATAAAATTTATATGAACACTTATTTATATATTTAATTATTTTTTTAAAAATACTTATTAAATTTAATTAATAGTAGACAAGATTTTTAAATTATTAAATAATATTTACTAACTAAAATAACACTTTTAATATTTCATAGATAAAACGAGTATATTTGATATTGAGATATTATGATTATATAATTACTTTTAATTTAAAATGATTATGGGATGAAAGTTAAAATATAAGTGAGTTTTAATAAATATTAGTACTATTAAATATATTTTATAATTTTTTTAAAAAATAAAGTGGAAATAAGCTGTATCCTTAATCTTTTAATAAAATTTTTTAAAAATATTAGAAAAAAAAAGGCTAAAGTGTGAGAATTCTTGGGCTAAAAGAGAGAGAGAGAGAGAGTTATTCTGATTTTAGGTTGAGAGTTTGTACTTTAAAGTTGACCTTTAATTCACCTACTCCATTAAAATAAAGATAAGAATCAGCCTTGCCATTAAAATTGTGGGAATAAGAATATCCACTCATTAACAGATCATCAATATGATCCTTTTATTAAATAATCAATTGAAATATTTTTTGTAAAATAAATATCAATATTTATGAAGAGTGGGTATAAATGAGAAAATAAATTAATTAATACTAAGAAAGCAATGAATGTAAATTTAATTATTACAACTTACATGTTTTAGCAACAGTTTGATGTGGTCATCCTCTTGTTAGTTGGTATATTTGTGATGTATGTTTCTTTAAATTTCTTCTTTATTGAATATGACCTTAATTATTTAAAAATTAAAACCTATCTCCAAACTTTTAATAATGCCGATTACTCTCAATTTAAAGTATAATTCACGTTAGATTCATAAATTATTTTTATAATCCATCTTATTTTAAACATATATGTTATGGTATATTTAAGATTCATAAATGATTTGTGCCACTATTTATCAATATATATATATATATATATATATATAATAGGTTGTGAAATTATTAAAATGCTCTTAAGTTTTCTAAAGAAAGAAAATTTTATAAGAGATAATTTCAATCATTTTATCTGATTTTCTAACGAATCGATCAGTTCATTCGATTTGGGTTCGTTCGAATAAATCGAATCCTTCATTTGACCGAAATCTTTGACGACTCCCTAGAAAATCTTTGTCATAAATCCGTTCGATCGAGATATCTAATTAAATAATTTAATTTAATTTATTTAAATAAATAATTAAATTCAAAATTATTTAAATTATAAAATTAATTAAATAATTTAAAAATAAATATTATCTAAATAAATATATTATTATTAATTATAATATTATTTAATAATTAATTAATTCTAAATAAATATTGTTATATATTATATAATAATATTAAATAAAATATTTTTAATAAATATTTAAATAAGAATAATATAATAATATTGAAAAAAACAACTCCCTTAGCGCATTGCATGCACTCGCTCGGGGATATCCTTATAGGTGGTAAATGGGCCGGCCCGGTCCATGAAAATTAGGCCCTTACAGGCTAACGTGTTGGGCCGTGCCGGGCCCGATAAAAAAATCGAAGGCCCGGTACGACCCATGAAGCACGGCCCAAAAGGGCCGTGTTGTGCCGGGCCAACGGGCCCGGATCATGGGCCGGGCCCGCGGACCAAAATATTAATTTAATAATATTTTATTATTATTTTAATAATATTTTATTATTATTTTTCTTAATTTTATTATTTTAATAATATTTTTATTATTATTTTAATAATCAGGCCGGGCTTGGCACGGCCCATCCCGGGCTCGTGCCGAGCCGGGCCCTTCACGGGCTCGTGCCGACCCGGCCCGCGGGCCTAATCCCTCGGCACGGCACGGCCCTTTTAACGGGCCG
>JAVXUL010000021.1:4330975-4350203 GCA_035590515.1 Trichilia minutiflora | reverse complement strand
TTCGTTAGTTTTTATTTTCTTTTAGTTATCGTAATTTTATTTATTTGTTTGGTTGATTTATTTTCTGGTTTGAAAAAAATTTAAAATTCATCCATTTTCTGTGGAGACGATCCCACTCATCGCTATCTATAAATTTATTTTTAGACTGGATTGATATTTTATTTTTGACAAATTCGACAACCGATCAGTCGTTCAGAATATGCCATAACCCACTTCAACTGTTGAAAAATTACACAAGCACTCGCTCAAATCTGTCAATACTTCAATTTCTATTGATCGAGGAAATGTCACCTACAACAGATTATCAGTGCCACTTTCTTATCTACTTATAATGTTCGGATGAAAAACAAAATTTCCAAGTTTTAGTTTTAAAAATTAGTAGATTGTTGACAGGTCTTTTCTCAGAAGCATTTTCAAGCACTTTTAACAAAAGCCCTTTAACTTGAAAGGCACTCAACGTTTGTATTTCCTGGCACACTCTTATGTGCATCCAACATTAATATTTAATGCATGTTAGGCACATATTATATATGGCAATCACCCAGCTGCTTGCTTTTCAATCTCCAAATACAAAGACATATTACTTTGAAATAACAGAAAACAATTCATTGGTTACTCAGAAGTCAGAAATTAACCAAATGTTTTCAACTTCCCACTGCAATGCGCCTGGAAACTGGAAATTGAACTTAAAAAGAGAGAAGAAGAGAAAGAAAAAAAGTATCTTCTCAGAATTTAGTGTAGTATACACTATCTTCTGGTTCTGATTTTGCTAAAGTTTTTCAACAGCTCCTCGGGGCAGAGTCGAGAGAAAATTTTTGAGCAACGTGGCAAGTTTTTTATGGCTGCAGATTTTGGTTCACGGGAGGAAAGAGCACCTGCACCTGGTAGGATATAATAAAAACTGGTGCGCGGATAAACGTTAGAGACAATATCAGTTGAGTCCCTGCTTTTGGAAAAATATCAAATGAGCCAATTAGTTTACCACATCAGTGGGCAAAGTCCACACTATTTCCCATTAATTATTTATTAATCAATTTTTTAAATATAGAATATCAATAAAAAATAATTATATTTTATTTCATTAAAATTTTAAAATATTTTATTCAGTTATATTAATTTTTTAATAAAAATATTATTTATTAATTTTTATTTTATATAACTAAAAATTTAAAAATTATATGTGTAATATTACAATATAAAGAGGATTTATTTGTATATAATTACATGTAGCACTTATTAATGATATATACGTATATTAAAAAACCAGTTGGGCTGGGCATAAAGAATCTCAAAGCACGTTAAAGAAGCAATTCTCAAGGCAAAACTAATTGGGCTGGGCTGGGCTGGCCGAGACCGGTGTTCAGTTGTCCCTTAATAGAAATTAGAAATATGGCTATTTCATATTATATAACTACAGAAATAAAATTTTATATAAACACTTATTTATATATTTGATCATTTCTAAAAAATAATTATAAATTTTAATTAATATTAGACATGATTTTTAAATTATCAAATAATTATATGCTAAATAAGATAGTACTGAAAATGTTTCACGAATAATACATAATGTTTTAATGAAATTGAAAAAAATACTAAAAAAATATTCAGAATTCTTCTGATTTTAAACAAAATTTGAGAGTTTAGACTTTAATCCACCTAATCCATTAAAATAAAGATGGGGAATTAGTTTTGCCCAGTTAAGTTGTGGGAATATGAATATCCATTCATTAAAGAGATCGATCATGAACAGACCCTTTTATTAAATAATTAATAAATTAACTAGCAAGTCTAATCCCATTGATTGAAATATTGTTTGTTTTAAAATGAATATTAAAATTTACGACGGGAAGACACAAATGACAAAATAAATTAATACAAAGAAAGTAATGGATGTGAAATTAATTGGTACAACCAAAACATTTAATATCACTTTGATGTGGTCATGCTTTGGGTGGTTGTAACATTTATCATGTATATATATATATATTAGAATTTCCTTTTTATTGACCATTGAAAAAAATTTTAGGTAGGTCATCATTATGTCACATTGTAAATTAATTTTTAGAGAAGTGTTAGTAGTATCACTGATTTAAAAATAATTTTTAAATCATTAAAGGGACCCTAAATTTTTTTATTTAATCTATTAAAACGGTTTTTCGAAAATGATTATGTAAAAAAATTTGAGAATGAACCTACAAGATTGTTTGCCATTTTATTTGCTTTGACATTTTTTTTAAATCATTGGAACAAACAAAGAATAAAGAATTAGTCATCAAAGATTTTGTAAATACTTAATAATATATCAAATGCTATATAGAAATTATATAATATGAAACTTCCTGTTGTTGTTGAGCGATTCGTTGTGTAAAAACAAAAGAAGCCTGACCCATGATTTTTCGGTAATATTTTATTCTAAATATCAAAAGAATACTACACTCTCTTTCAAATATATATATATTTTTTTTATTATTAGAAAAAAATTACAATGTGAATCAAATGACTTTAAGTCTATCCATCCCAACCAATACGAAGAAGCATGTAAATAATTGTTAAATTTCGAGGTTATTGGTTAAATATCAACGCTTTCTAACTTATTTTCAATGATAAAAGTTTTAAGTGATATTAAAATAATAAATTATAATTTTTATTCATATAATCTTTAAAAAATTAACTAACTTTCACGTTATTGAAACAAATTGGAAATTAGCCTGACCAAAAAATTTTTTTCCCTTGGTTATTCCCCAATTTTAAATGAGGTGTGCGTTTTTTATGAATGATGATTAGAGTTGGTGAATTAATGGTTACAAATAAAATAAGATTTTAACTACGTAATTTTATTAGTATTATTATATATCAATAAATTCAAAAAAATTAAGAATAAATAAGAACGAACAAAAATTAGAACACGATTCCCTTTTTTGTTTTTTCGAATACAAACAAACATTTTATTGAAGAGGATGATCCCATTTGGATTAAGGCAATTTGTTCATTATTTTTGAATTCTGCGAAGTTCCCCTTAAAAATAATTTATAGCAATGTGATGTTTGTCTTATGGAAATTACAGATGGTCTTAAATCGTTTTTTACAGTCAATTTTAGCCGCCCCAGGCCAGACGGCCCTGATTTGATTACCCCACACTTGCAAGTCAAGTCAACTCAATATTTCTAGTTTCTACTGCTGCAATAAAATAATTACATTCACGGAATCATCTTCAATCAATCTGTCCGTCATAAGCGCGTAAGTCTTTTGATGGTGAAATATACTTTTTCGTGGGGTTCTAAATTTCAGTACATACTTTTGTCGTTGCGTATTTTGTTGTATATAAAAAGAGTCTGTAGTCAATAACTACACACCCACTGAGCCATTTTGTTGAGACTGACAGAAAAAGGAGAAATTTTCTTTATCTTATAGATAGCAAGTCTGCAATGGAGAATTTGATGGGTTTGCTGAGGATTCATGTTTTAAGAGGGGTGAAACTTGCCATCAGAGATGTTAGGAGCAGTGATCCTTATGTTGTTGTCAAGATGGGAAAACAGGTAATTTTGTCTCTGTTTTTCTTAAATTTTTTAATTTTTGAGTTTCTGTGTTCGTTGATCTCTGATGATTTCTTTTCCTTTCTTAAAATTTGTTGGTTTTAAGATTCTCACTGTGTTCTCCGTTAGCTTTGCTTTATCTGGGTGATGATTCGAATGAGTAGGAGCTTATGAAAACTGATTAATTGTTGCCAGAGCTCTTTTATCTTGTCTTGAGTTCTGCAAAAAACAACTGGTGTCGTTATTGTTTTCTCTTGAGAAGACAACTGGTTGTTGTTGTTGTTGTTTTCTTAAAACAGATTACTTCTGGTTGCCAGAGTTGTTCATCATCTCTGTTCTCTAGAATTCTAGCCCAAAACCATGATTTTTATTTTCGAAAATAACATTTTTCCCCTCAAAGACTCAAAGTTGATGTTTTTAGAGTATTTCCTTCATAACTTGCAGAGCTTTTTGTGATTTCATAAATTAGTTTTAGGCATCTATCAATCATAATTTGAGAAGGAATCTGGGCAAGTTGATAATATATGGATATATTTGTGAATTTGACTGGCTTATATTATTTGGTCCCCCTATATACAAAAACCGAAGGAAAAGAAAATTTCTGTTTGAAATTATGCTTGATAAATGCCTTTATTCTTTCCCAAATTATTAAAATTATGCTTGATAAATGCCTTTATTCTTTCCCAAATTATTGTGTGTTTTCGAGCGTTTGAATGTCCAGAAATGCCTTTGGGATACAAAGAAGTTGACATGCTTTTTTGAAGATGTATTCAACTGCTTTTATGGAAAAAACAGTTACAAGGACAGAGCATATGATTAAGGTCCTTTGGCCCAAAAATAAACAAAATTTTTTTACTCGTATGTGTTAGGATATCACGTGTGAGTGGGTGAAGTGAAAAAGTCTCACATTGGAAAGATAAAAGGCAAATGAGTAATATATAAGTGGAATGGAGTCATAGACCCATTGCCTTAAGGTTTTGGGTTAGAAGTGGTGTCCAAGTCCATAAATGTATTAACTCATTTGACCTATGTGTATTCTCCCCGGTGTTTGGGCGGGCTCCCCGGTCTCAACAGTATGTTGTGCTTGAGTGTTTTAAGAATTCCTTATTTCAACTGAATGTCTTCAAATTAAATATTTTGCAGAAGTTGAAGACCCGCGTTGTGAATCAGAATGTGAATCCTGAGTGGAATGAAGATTTAACCCTTTCTATTGCAGACCCAAACCTTCCAGTCAAGCTTGTAAGTACTACAAATTTTACATTCTCTCAAGAATGGTATGCTTATTTGTAACAGAAAGGGAAATGAAAATATATTGTACAAAACATTATTTTATACACAGTTAATCACAGGTTGCTTGTGAATCGCTGTGACACTTTTCATATGAAATTGGTTGATACAAATCAATGAATTTCACTCCCATTACTAATGAGAATTTTCCTTTGATGTGGATTGCAGTCAGTTTATGACAGAGACACATTCAGCCCAGATGACAAAATGGGGGATGCAGAATTTTACATTACTGCTTTTGTGGAAGCTCTAAAGATGCGCTTGCAAGACCTCCCAAACGGAACCATAATCAAGAAACTACCCCCAAGCAGGGAAAACTGCCTTGCTGAAGAGAGCTGCATTATCTGTACTAATGGTAAACTCGTTCAAAACATGTTTCTTAGACTGCGAAACGTTGAGCGTGGTGAAATTGAAATCCAGTTGGAATGGATTGATATACCCGGCTCTAGGGGTTTGTAGATCACATCTACTCTCTGCCTGGTGCTAATACAAAAAGGAAAAAGGCCTTGAGCATGGTAATCCAGCACCATAGGAGTTTCTCGACCGGTTCTTTTTGTTTATATGTAGATGCTTGAATGAAGTGATATTTAGCTGTATTATCCTCCCAAATGCTGTTACCTAGAGCAGGGTGGACTAGAATGTTGTCTCCTGTCTTTATCTCTTCTGGTTTTGTTTTTACTTGGTTTTCTTGTAACTAGTCCCCTGTTGTTTGTTTTCATTTCTCTATGGTTTGCTATTTCCTTAACTTTCAGAGCTACTCTCGAACTGATTAATAAAGTCTAAGAGTGATGTTTGGTTGCGCCCGCGCCCTGGCATCAATGGCAAATGGCAACAAATGCATTTATATCTATTTAATAATGAAACTATAAGTCTGTAACTTTACCCTTGATATTGTGTTCTTTGTTCAACGTCAGTGCCTTGAGGGTAAGGCTAATGTTTTTAATGGGATCTTTGGTATATATAATGTGACTAATGGCTAACTTTATATGTGGAACCTTTTATATGTGAAATATCACAAATTCTTAAAACGGTTAAAGCGCAATTCCTTAAATATTTAAGGATTTGTTTGGTATAATATTTTAAATAGAACTTTTTGAATTAGAGTTTTTTGAGCCAAAATTTTTAATCAACGAAATATGGAGTGTTTAATTGTCGTGAGTCGCTTTTAGTAAAAGTTGTATAACTATTTTCAATGTATAATTTTTAAAAAATTACATTAAAAAAAGGGTAAATTTTTTAAAATAAAGCAAAGGTATATAAGATAATTCAATTTTTAAAAAGAAAATTCTACTTTCAAAATTCCAAAATTTAATTTCTTCTAGTAGAAGTAAAGTAACTTTTTCAATTATTAAAAAATTATTTTTTTAATTACAATTAAATGATACAAAAAATATTGTAAAAGAGTTTTTACACTTAAACTATTATTTTGGCCAGTGGAAATCAAATGTTCATTTAACGTACTTGTTATTTTCATTTAATTTTTTAAAAAAATTAAAAATATATATCTAGTAAATATTAATTTTTAGTGAGATCTATTTATTTATTTTAATTAATATTTGAAATCTTGTATTTTCGTTCTAGAGTACTAATAATTTTAAAGACATAATATTTTAATATTAAATATGATCTTAATTAGCGGTCGGTAATACGGTTTTGGATTGACTAACAATACACAGCAAATCAATTGACAATATTGGTTTAGATCAATTTGGTTTGAATTGGATTGGTCTTAAGCCCAAAAATATTATTTAAAAATTAAAATTAACTTAAATTTATAGATTATTATTAGATCTTTCAAAATATTATATTATTTTAATTTAATGATAAATGACTTGTTTTCTATTTATTAGAATAATAAAAAATAAATAATATTTATTCAAATAAATTTTAAAAATAAAAAAGAATGTGATTTGTGAAGAGAAAAAAATAAAAAATGAAAAATAGGGTTAGAATAAGTTGTTTTTATATCATAAGTAATCATAGTATATGTTAAATTCATATTGTATATATAAAATTGTACATATTATTAATTTTTTATTCTATAATTTTATTGGATTGGTTTAATTTTAACAGCTTGAATCGAGTTCAACTCATAAATCAAACCCGTAATTTTAATTTAAAAATTCGAAGTAAAATCTATATAAATAAATTTAAAATTGATTTAAACTTTTAGTTGGGATCTGCCTACTCCTCTTAATTTAAAATTATGCTTTAATAACTCAAAAAACACATTTGATATTTTTAAAAAAAAATTAAAGGATACTGTTTTTAATAAAATGCTTCATAAAATATTTAGGAGTGTTAATAATATCGATATTTCATATATGGTTGGTAATATTCCACTATTTTTGCAATACTACCCAATTTAATTAAAAAACCTCTAAAAATTTTTAAAAATTACAATATTTTATTAAATTATTTAAATATAATATAAAAATAATTATATCATAAATTAATATAAAATTATTTTTCACATTTTTTTAATCATATAATTTTTAAACAAAGTTAAATTATAAATGATTGTTTATGGAAACATTTAAATATTTACCGATAATTATTTACCGATAATTTATACTGGGCTATAAATTTTTTTAGGATAGGCCAGCCCATCCTGGGTGACTTCTTGTGGCGTTGATCCTAAGTCAGCAGCTCGTATTTCTCTATGCAGTAACTAGTTTGCAATGCAAGGTTTTTTCCTTAGAAAGGTTGGTGTAATCAGAAAACTCATGCGGTTCAATTAGTATTAGTCCTCATTCGATAACAACCTTTCAACTTGGGCTTTAACATTTGAAGGTACCATTTACCATTGCTCATAATATTAGGGGTGACCCAACATTTTTTTAATGGATATGATTAGCATCAAGAATTGTAGAAAATATTCTGACCTTGGCATTCAGATTTGAACATTTAAGCTTGGACTAGGATAATCATCCTAATCAGTATGCATATAATATAATGTTGCTAATTTTTTTAGTTAAAAAGATAATTAAACTACTAAAATTTGATTAAAATAATATTTTAATTCTATTAAATTAAAAATTATTAATTAAAATTTTTTTGATATGAAGAATTACTTTATCTTGGACTTTGTGCATTATAATTACTTTTTCATTAGTGAAAATGATCGCCTCTTAAATTAGAAAACACGAATGAAGAAAAAATTAATTTTTTGACTAAAATCTTTATATATTTAAGTTAGGATTTTTTTTAATATAAAGAGAAACTGAAAGAAAATAAATGTGTATTTTGATAACAATTAAGTTAGATTGAATAAGTTATTACTTATTTTTTGGATTTTCTCTTTTTTTGTTGTCTCAATATGTAATCATCATATACATATCCCACACACCCATTATTTTTCTCTACATATTAAAGGACCAATTATCTTAATCATATAATATAATTATCATAATAATAATCCTCACTTATTTATGTATTAAAAATTGTATTTAACCGTTTTCTTGGATCAGAATAACTGTTGTAAAATAGCCTTTGAAGCTCATCTATAATTGAGCTTATTCGTAGTTCTCGACCGAAGTTTTTTGGAAGCATATGAGATAATATTGTTCTCCCAACTCCCTGAGGCCATCAAAAACCTTGAGTTCTCGTATATAAAATGAAGAGGTAGTCATGTTGCAGATCTCATAATCTCTGATAATATAGGAGTGACACAAAAGATCTTATAGTCTTGGGACCAGGTATGCATTGATCTCTAGTCAATATACTGCTTTTTAGTGAACTGTACAATAATTTATAGATTAGATTTTTGATAGGCTTAAAGCTCGTATGGTTGGCCCGAAAATCTCCTCAATAATTTTATAAATATTATTGAATTTAAATTTTTTCAATATACACGAAGGTAGGATTAATTTTTATAGTAAAATATCGGAAAATATTTAAAATAAAAAAAGTTAGAAAATAACAAGAGGGAAAATGAATATTTTTTACATAATTAAAATTAAAATATTTTTTTAATTAAACTTTATCAAATGAATTTCTTTTATTCTTTTTTATTGCCTTTTATTATTAAAACTTGTCTTTTTTCCATTAAGGAATTCAGTTGCACGGGAAGTCGAGAGAAAAATTAAATACCATCTAGGGAAACTAATGGACCATACCCGTCGTTTGTCAACACAGAAGAGCCAAGATCAATTCCAGCATTCGACGTGAACATATAATTCATCCAGAGCATGTCTTTCAACAGAATTGCTTTATTTTTGAAAATGGGGCGGCGTGTGTGTAGTGGTCTTTATTGACTGGTAGTTTTCTTTCTTCGTTGGACAATAGGTATTAAGCAAAGGCCACAACAAACTAGCAATATCAGCTTGTATATCCTCTGTCCACACAGAATCTACTGAAATTTTTGAGGGCTATTTAAGCTATACTGTGAGCTACTGTGTTGCACGCCCTTGGAATATAACAAATAGAGTGGCTATTAATGGCCGATGCGATCTTCAAAATTTTAGATATGATCCAACAAATTTCACATCTGCTATACATAGATATGAAATTGAATAGACGGGGGAAAAACAAGCATACGACTTCTCGTAATCAGAATTGTAGAAACTTCCATTGCTATGCTTGTTACTCCTTGATGGGTTGTTTGAATCTCAAGTTGACATTTGACATCGATACTTTATAACGGGTATTCATGATCATACAATCATGATTTTATGTTGCATTAAAATTTTGAGTTAAAAATTTATACAATTTTTACTTTGAAATTTTTAGTTGATAACTTTTCTTTTTACTGTTAAAATTTTGAATTTTGTATTGTTTACTGTAACGCTATATTATTATAATTAAGCTTAGATCCCAGGTAGAGATTTACATAAACTTGTATTGGCAAACTGTCACTAACAAGTCATTGTTAACTTGATTGATTGGTAACAATATGACGAAACGAGTGCATACAAATTTTAGTATAAATCTTGTGTTAATCTAAGTTTATTAATCTTGAAACAAGTTAAGTGAAGAGAGCGTGAACAGAAAAAAAGAGAGAATATAATCATAAATAAAATATAAAACGAAGGAAATTAGCGAAGAAATTGATTTATTTAAGGTAGTCAACAGATTTACTAAAGCTAGGCTTAAAAAAATTTAAATGAATTTTAGCCATGAATAACTATAAAGTATGTCATGTATGTCGCATAATTTTAGGATGGGATCAAATTCCATCATGCATGTGTTTTATAACTTCATAATTTATAGCTAACATTTTGACACTAAATATAACTATTTTTTAATTATTTTTTATTTGTTAATTATTAATGATAAATTTGCATTTATATAAGTAAAAACTTAAATTATTTAAAAATTATTATTCTAATATTATACAAGTGTACGTTTATCAAATGAACATTTAAATATCTAGTAATAATGGATGAATAAAAAGAAAAAATTAATTTCATAATATAAAACAAAAGAACAGTAATAGCACTATATTAATTTATGTGATATAATAATATTAATTAATAAAAGTACAAAATTAAATCAATAATAAAAATAAATATTTTAAATTAAACGATAATTTATATTATTATAATACGTTAGTGTATAAATAATAATTCATACATTCTTTATTATTATTCCAAACAGGAAAGGTAAGTTGATAATTATATGTTTCCACCCGTTGGGCTTCAAACCTCTATAAGATTGGATAGGAAAGGGCTGAAATTAATGGACCGACGGTTGATTTGTGCTTGTCAACTTATGAACAGTTCTGTCATGAAAGCCGCCGATTTCAAAACTATTATTGCTGCACGTACAATGGTAGCCAGTAAACATATTCTTTATGATGACAATATGCAAGTCACAGTATTGCGGATGATCAGTTATTAGACGATGACAAGCTCAGGTACTATAAGTTGGCTTGGAGTCTTTGAATAATTTTGTAGAACAGAACAATCAGTATTGTTTAAGTTTCCGAAAAATGGTGGGTTCTGTAGGAGGAGTGAGAAAAGTGGCGTGGACTGAAGAAGAAGATAATCTTCTGAGAAAATGCATTTAAATTTATGGCGAAAGAAAATGGCATCAAGTT
The DNA here is from genome assembly GCA_035590515.1 of Trichilia minutiflora. Classification (NCBI taxonomy): domain Eukaryota; kingdom Viridiplantae; phylum Streptophyta; class Magnoliopsida; order Sapindales; family Meliaceae; genus Trichilia; species Trichilia minutiflora. The sequence continues at coordinate 4,339,340 of JAVXUL010000021.1, read as the reverse complement.
CCTCAAAGAACAGGTACATATATATTTTTTATATTTTATCATTCTGTGAGTCTAATGTAATATTACACCTTGAATATTGATTCATTATTGATTTACAGGCTTGAATAGATGCAGGAAAAGCTGTAGACTGAGGTGATTGAACTATCTAAAACTAAATATCACGAGAGGAGAATTAGCGGCAGATTAAGCTGATCTGATGGTTAGGCTTCACAAGTTTCTGGGCAACGGCAAGTGCATAATAATATATCAAGTTAATTAATTTCGGAGTGTGTGTGTGTTTCCTCTTTCAGTTTTCTTCAACAATTCTATCAGTCAATATTCTGCTATTCATGAAAAGAAATTCACAGAGAGATATTTCTACCCTCTCATGGAAAGATATTAAATCATTTAAATATAATTATTTGAGCTCTTATTTTCAAATTTAACTTTTAAATCAAGTAACCATTCAATATAATATCATAGTAAATCAGACTTTATGGTCATGTTTTTGAATTTTCACAATATCAAAATTTAAAAATAATTATATGAATTCACCTGATAAAATTCATTAAATAAAATTAAACTTGTAAACGTAAGAGAGAATGTTAAATCACATCAATATAATTATTTGAATCCTTATTTAAAGTTTCAAATTTCAAGTTTTAAATTAAGCCATAATTCAGTATATAAAAATTGTGACAATTCAATAGAAAAATTTGTTGAGAGAAAAATATGATTTCCTTCAATTAAGAGAAATATTTAGTGATGGGATAACAATATTTCCACAAGATATCTTAAGCATGTTAATTACGAGCACATTCAAGACATTCTCAGGGTAATCAAGTATTTTAGAAAGATATTGTACTTTTCTCTCTTTTTTTTTTGAAATTATTGACTATTTTGTTCTGATTTTCAAATCATTTTCATAATTTTAAATTATAAAAACTTATAACAAAACATAAAAATAAAAATTATAACAAAAAAGTTAAATTATAATAAAAGAATCCAAAATTGTAATAGAAGAGTTAGAATAGGTGTACCAAAAGAATAGTTGAGAAGTAACGGGAAAGAGGAGGAACATTCTCTCGTAGATGGAACAAATGCACGTCTCTCGATCTCAACGATATATAGCATGAACGGCAACCTTGTATAATTAAAAGCTGGTTTGGAGGCTTTGAAATATTATAAAGAATTATTCTTTCCTTTAGAAGGTCATCACTTGATTATAATTTCAGTTTTGAGTGGGTATACATAACATTTACTATCTAGGCTCCATGACTATATATATCGGGTTCTTTGGGAGAAGCATAATGGCATCAAGTTCCTATTAGAGCAGGTGGTACTTCAATTGCTAACATAACTTTGCTATTGCTTGGAAGATGTTTGATGTTTCTGTATTTTTAATTTTGTTTTGCGTTCGTTTGAGTTTAATTTCAGGATTAAATCTATGCCGGCAAAGCTGTAGATTGAGGTGGATGAACTATCTCAAGCCAACTATAAAGAGAGGAGAATTTACAGAAGATGAAGTTGATTTAATGTTAAGGCTTTACAAGCTCCTAGGCACAGGCAAGTAAAATATAAATATATAGAAAAGGCTGTGTACATGTACAATTTACGTTTTCTAAATTTCGTGTTTTCTTTATTCTCTGTTCTAACACTTCAGGTTTTGGTTGAACTGCATGTAGATAGATGGTTACTGATTGCTGGCAGGCTTCCTGGACGAACAGAGAATGATGTGAAGAACAATTGGAACTCACACCTACGTAAAAGGATTGGTTGGTAATTCTTGCAATAACAACCTGAAACCAAAGGCTCAGAATCAGAACACAGAAAAAATCAACAAAATAAATCCTCAACCTCGGACCTTCTCTAGAAACTCAACCTGGTTGAAGGGCACGACAACAATTTCAAATAATTTACAGTCTGAAGATCACATTCTTTGCAAACCATCATCATGCTTGATCATAGCAAGCAGGAGACTGAAACTGAGACTGCAACTGAAAATGTGGTGAGAAAACTTGTTATCTGGAAATAATCAATTCCATCAAGGAATTTCTAGCTCAATTTGCTGGTCAGAAAGGGAATCGATCGCTGAACTTTTGGGGAAAAGTTTCCATCCTGGGACAAATTTGAAAGAACCTTTTGTTCAAGTAGAACAAAGTTGTCCAACTGATATATGATTTCTTATTTGATGTGGAGCTTTTGGATATTCTTAATGCAGATCAAGGAAATTTGATTCAATGGTGAACTTAATCTTCCAAGCTTGCTTAAAAAATATAACAAAAAATAAGTGAAATCTGTTGCCAGCAAATATGTGGAAACTGTCAGTATAGCTAGTCTCATTAATTAATAAATTCTCTTGAAGTTCAAGTACTAATTATTACTTAAAATTTTCTACGATTGAATAAAAATACTTCTTTAGGTAGATAAATTACAAATAGACATCATTTTGATAAACAAAAATCAGATAAAACGTATTGTTTACTAAATCTTAAGAAATTAATTACCTTATTACCATTTTTATTATTCGATGGAATTGATAAAATTCAATTCTAAAGATTAAAGTGAAACAATTTAGAAGCATACCATCTCGTAGTTTGGTAGGATTTGATAACCGAAATTAGTTCACGCATATAAAAACTTGCTTCAAAGCTGAATCATGAAAAATATAAATACATTCAAAACTTTAATCTCTTTTTATCGAACAATAAAAGTGGTGAAAGTACGTTTAATTAATTAACACGTTCAACTCTTTCTACTTTTCACATTTCGTATGTCAAAAGCTAAAATATCTTAATTTAATTTACAATTTCTTCCGCAACGCAATGAATAATCAATTTATAGCTGATTTTCTTGTTGAGCCATTTTATAAACAAGTGCAGATGGTCCACAAATCAACATATATAGAAATCGCTTTCTTCCTTTGTATCATACATGTGGGAATGATTTTTCTGTTCAGCTATCATATTCATGTTTATGATATTTAACAACGGTTGCTTACAGCCTATTGATCGATGGATTTATGATGACATTACCTAATTGATTCACTTGTCTTCCCTGCGAAGATTTTGAAAGGTGGAGAGAACAACGCGTTAACCAATTTATACCATAAATTTTACCATTAACAATTGTTTTTATTGATAGAATTCAGAACATGTATCTGAACGTAAGAAATCAACAAAGAAGTAAATCCTATCCGCATAAAAGACTAAGGGATTTTTTAAAATTACACACCACACAAGCAGACATCATATCATTTCATGTTCTGCTTGTCTTTCATGCTCCCATTAAAGCATTATTTTGTCAACTATCTTATGCATAAAATATATTATATCTTTATTATTTTATTTAATTTTAAGTTGTACATAAGTATATCTCATTTAATTTATATTATATTAATAAAGAGCGGTGTTAGTCATATAAAATTTTTGTACAAATTTTATATAAACTCATGATATTTTATCATTAATTAATAAGATTAGAAAATTAATATAATTAATATCATAACACAACTAATACAATTATGTCATATCAATTTGCACATAAAAATTGGTAAAAAAATTTATATTTTACTATTATCATTAATAAAAATATTACATATACAAAATACTATTTAATTTTAAAAAAATTATCTCAAACTAGATAGAATAAATAAAATATATTATTTATTTATTTCAAAATAAATAATATATTTTTATTTTTATTCTATGACCGGATCGACCGGCCGGACCGATTCTTGAATTTTTTTTAATCCCTAATTTACTATATCAATCAATCCAATAAATTAAATTTTTAGACCTTCCACTAGTTCTATGTCATTTCCTCTCTTTCTATATACATAGAATAAAAGAAGTAATTGATAATAAGGAGTGTTTAAATATTATTATTGGAAGAGAAAACAACCACCACCGCAATTTACACGACAAGGGAGTGGGACCCTACAAATTGAACTACGCAGGGCTCTAATTGATATGGTTTGGTATTGGTTGCATTAACAAACCAAATTGGAGCGAACCAATCATGTTTCGAATAAGATAAAGAAGAGAGGATTCAAAATTATAAACACCAACGCCATTTCCGCGTTGACATCAACACGGTAGTGTCTCTATCTTTTCTCGCCCAGAACGTCACACGTTTTCCCCCAAGAATCAAATATCATACAATAAGACCTGCGAAAGTTGACGAAAACCTACACACTCTGTTACGCAGTCGTTTAGAGCTCACAGCGAATCAAACAGATTCTGGACTGTATGCGGGTTCACGTTTTATAAGCCATTAAAATTTAAACATTTCACATGATTTTAATGAACCACCTAACTATTTTCACAACCATAGAAGAAATATTTTATGTGTTAATATAATTTTTTTTTCAAAATTATTTGTTAGCGGCATTTATTTCAATTTTAAAAATTAATTAGCATGGAAAGTAGATCATGAAACCAGAAATTAAATCTTGTTAAAGAAATTAATCCTAAATTCCATTCTAGCAAGTCATCAATAGAAGATGATCAAAAGAAAAGCAGCTATACAGATTTCATTCTAAAACCTACCTTCAGTGTTTCTTGCATGAAACCTGGAATGGACTTGACGGTTAAGCACGAGTCATCATCTTCTTGAACTCCTCGAAATTCACGTGGCCGTCGCCGTCAGCATCCACTTGCTTGATCATCTTAGAACAATCACTCAACGAACACTTCTCCCCTAGTTTCTTCAACACAGAATGCAGCTCGTTTTTGGATATCAAGCCGTTACCGTCAATATCGAATAGATCAAAGGCGTCCTTCAACTCTTTGGTTCCGTCGGCCGATCCGCTGCCGAGATGGAACTGATTAAACTCGTCTAAGTCGATATAGCCATCGCCGTCCTTATCAATCTCTTCCATTATGCGTTTCACTTCTTCGCGAGATGTTTTCGAACCGAGTGAATGGAGAACATCCTTGAGCTCCTCGACAGAGATCTTTCCGTCGCCATTTTTATCAAACTTGTTGAAGATTTTGCGTACTTCCTCCCTGGAACCGAGATGATTACCGCCGTTGCCGTTGCCGTTGCTCTTTGTTTCCATACCTGGAGTGTAAGTGGGAGGGAAGAGAACTTTTGTCGATATTTTCTTTCCTGTTCTGTATTTTGCGTGATTGATTGGTTTTTATAGAGAAGAGCGGTACTAACGCGGTTTTCACACGCGCTTAGATCTTAAAGCCCTAATACGAGTTTACGTAGGATTAGATCTCAATAATACGATAATAAATAATATGACACATTTTTACGAGTATTATATAATTCTATAGAAATATTTTACTTGTAATGAATAGAAACGTCGACACATACCATACCTGTTGTTAACGTGTGGGTCTTGTTCCAATGTAATATTTATTATTCACAAGACAGCGTGGGTGGAGTGGAGTATTCAGTATTAATAAGAAATAAATAATTGTAATTAATTATTCATAATTAATTATTTTTAAAACATCGCACCGTTTTGTTATTTTCTTTAATTCTTTAATCTCTTTTAGGCTGACGTAACATCCTTTACAAATTTTAATCGGGTGGTTGATTATACTTATACAGGATGTTAATAAAATTTATGAATTTAATTTAGAGCATGTTTATTGCTTTTCATTTTTAAATAAAACAACACATTTAATGTACAGCATGCTTATTGCTTTTCATTATTTTAAAAAAAAAAAGAAAACAAGAAAAGATCGTTGTTAATAAATTATGAGAAAGTTTTTAATTATTTTTATTATTATTTAACAGTCTGTCATCTTCCCTTTTGTTATTTTTTTTAATCAATGAATAAATCTTTTTATAAGATTTTGATATCTTATATTTTTTGAAAACAAAATAATTTGATTAATAAGATTTGATATAATATTTATAAGATCGATCAATGATATCGAGGAGACTAATATTTCAATTTTTCATCTCAGTACATATTAATTTAACCAAATCCATAAGATCATCATCCCATGGCATATTACCGTTGAAAGCAAAATCCTGTATTTCGTCTAAAAAATCTTTTAATTGTTTCATAGCAACTAAAATGAGATTTTTACCTAAAAAAATTCAGTTCAATGTGGGATATTTATCCAAAAATTTTCACATATCATGTATGATAGAATCTCATCAAAAATTTGACATTTTTAACTTTTTGTAATTCACTATATAGACTTAAAAAACAAAGAGAAGATTTGTACGAACGATATATCCAACAACAAAAAGTAAGAAAAAGATTGAATAAATGAACTTTCAAATATTTGACGATCTTAAATGTCTCAATGTCATGTCGATGCATTATATTTTTTTAAAAATAGTATTAAAATTATAAATTATTTTATATATAAATTAATACGAAAGAATTGTATAATTATCATATGTTGGTTATATCCAACAAATAAAAATGGTAAACTTTCAAAAATTAACATAATTTTTTTTAAAAGTCTAACTTGTTATCATTTACATTTAGTTATTCTACATATTTAAAATTCAGATTTAGATATTTATTGAAAAAAAAAAAAGAAGCCACCTTTATTTGACTATTTTTACATAAAATATTTGAAATTGTTGTATGTTTAAACTTCTGAAATTTTAAATTTCAACAAAATTATTTATGTTTTAAATTATTGATAACATGTTTTAACTTCATATACTTTTATATAACTTCTTATAAAAATCAATAACTATGCTACGCTTATATTTATATTACCCCAACATAACATATTCAAATTCATAACATTTAATTAAAAAAAAAAGCGTTGTGGTTGCAGCCTGCAGGGCTCGAAAGAAATGATGCTAGCGTGTGCTTTAAATTTCTGCACATGGAAAGCTGCTGAAAGTCCAGAAACCGCGTAACCATTGGAGTGAAGCAAGGAAGAAAAGGACATGGGTAGTTTAAGAGTAGTTTTAGTTAACAATCTTTAAAATAAATAATGAAAACAATAATAAAATGTAATGCAGTTAATGCATGGATTAATAACAAATCAGTCTCTAAACTTAGGCAAAATACCTAATTGCAGCACAGTTTAATCAATTTTAAAACATAGATTCTTTATGTTATTACACATTAACCACCGATAAACAATTCAAAAGCACAAATGATTATGATGTTTCACAAATAAAAATAAAAAGTAGATTTTCTTTACAAATCCATATAGATAATGCAATATTTTATTTCGACCATTCGATTTGTTATATGAAATAAGATCGAATTCGGGTTATGAAAAAAGAATTTTGATTCCTTATTTTATAAGCTGGCAGACTCATAATTGCATTAAAATTTATGTAATATTATAACATTAGGAGCTAAATTGAAATAATTGATGAAACAATACTCTGATTTTTTTGGTCTAAACTCAGGGACTGATGTAGTAATACCAGTTTGAGAGTACTGTTGACAGGCAGGTTAGTTAATTTAGGCTTTAAAACAAGTTGTGTGGGTGCTTTGTTTTAAGTTGCAAGTTGTGTTTGTTGTAACCAATCAGTTGAACCAAACCATGTTCATGTTTATGCTCATGATGATTCAGTTTAATCTCGTTCTTCAAGCGACTCTCCATCTGTCTTTCAGTCAAACAAATTGATGTGTTAACAGGTTACAGCACAAGCAACGCGTCTTCTAGTATTCTCTTTTTTAAATATTTTTTAAAAAAATTTTAATTTGTGCAATTATGTCTCTCAAATATATATATTTTTTAAATCAGCTCATTGTCGGATTAGTTTCAGATAGTGATGGCAAATGGGTCGCGCAATACGATTCGTCACGAATAAAATATATAAACAGTGAAATTTAATACGATATAACATGATGAACAATAAAAACATCGCATTAAGCTCGAACTCTTTTCGGATTGTACCAAACACGAGCCTAAGGATTTTATGGATCGTGCCAAACACAAGTCTATTATAGATCGTGTCAAATATGAGTTCGAGGACTTAATAAGGCCCAATAACCCTTTAGCCCAATCATTTTAGTTTACTGTTTAAATAATAAAAATTAACTGTACAAACTTATAAAGTTTTTACTCATTAATTAATATCAAATATTTGAATAATTGAATCAACATTGATAAAAATATCAACATTCAATATTAATATTTAAACATCTGAACCAATATTTGTAAAAATATCAGCATCCAATATTCACAGACAAATAGAAAGAGATGAATTTATATCACTGTAATACAACACATTTCAACTAGATCGGTACCCACTGAACTACTTATCATTTGTAATTCATCCATTTACACAGGTTTACGTCAACTAAAAATATAATATTCAGAACTAAATACATACAAAATCAAATACTAAAAATAGAACCAGAATCAAGACCAAGTCACAACCCCAAAGTATCATAAATATAATAGAACCAAGCCAGCAACCAAAATCACAATGA
>JAVXUL010000021.1:4305616-4321059 GCA_035590515.1 Trichilia minutiflora | reverse complement strand
TATATAGAAGATATGAAAGCAAATCATATATAATTTGTGATGATAAATGAATAATAATAAAAATTTTATAAGATAATCTTAAGGGGTTTGATTTACGGTTTCGCAATTTAAAATTGGTTAAATCTATAATCCAAACTGCAAATAACGGTTTGAAAAATATCAATTCGTAAGTCGATCTAAAAAATTTTTAAATCGATTTAAACCGCTAATTTTTACGGTTTAAATTGGTTTAGATTGAATCGATTTTAGATACCTATCCCTATATATTTATATAATAAAATTCAGAAATATTTATATTTATATTACTGCTCTATGTTCTTTATACTTTGTGTAATATTTATAATTAAAAATTTAAAATAAGATAATTAAAAGTGTTTTTAATTTTAATTAGGATAGTTTAGCAGCTATTTCGAATTTCAGACATTAAAATTTATCTTGTTGAAGTGTTTATGGAATTAAAGCATGAATTTGATTTGAATTATCTTTTTAAATATAATGACAGCTAAAAACTTATCTAAATTTAGATAAATTATAATTTTTTGCTTATACAAATTTTTTTTTAATATATTATAGAAATACATGAATTTTTTTTATAGAGTTAATGACGTCTAAAAGAAAAAATAGGGGCAAAATTGGAAGGATAAAGAATACTTTTGAAAAATATAAAACAATACTTTACAATAAAGGAATTAGAACCGGCCGTTTTGGCAGGTGTCCAATAAAAGAATTCAATTCAACATACCATATCAAAATAAATGAAAAATAAAATAAAATATAATAATAACCCTAATTTCCCTAATCCAACAAAGCAGCCAAACCCGAGTCTAATCCAACCAAACAGCCAGTATTGATACTGCACTGTCGCACATCGCCATCACGACCACTCTAGAGGCTTCCATCGATCGTCCACCACTGAAATGGGTTGACAGTCATATATAATTTTGTTTCGTTTAAGAGTGTTAAATGTGGAGATGGCTGTGGATTTGTTTGTTGGAAGCCGTTTTATTTCATTTTGTGGGTGAATTTAGTTTGGATGGTACAATTTATGCATGAAATGTGTTAAACTGAGGAAACCCTAAACACATTAATCTCTTTGTCTTCTCTAGCGTAGTTTCGGCTAAGTCCAACATGATTGATGTCAACGCTGAGCCTTCAGACCTAACCCAACCTCAACCCTTTACTTCGGCTCAGGCTCCGACTCCGACTCCGACTCCCTGTCAAACTCAAGTTCTGGCTCCGCCTCTAGCTTCGGATCAAGTTCCGTCTCTGGCTCTAACTCCGTCCCAAGCTCAAGTTCCGGTTACGGCTCCAGCTGCACCCGCTCCTAATCGTAAGTTACGCATTAGTGTTAGATTTGTTATGTCATTGCTTTTTTGTTTTGAGGAAATTATATATTCATTATTACTGATAGAGCAAATTTAACTGTTTACGTTTGTTTTGCTTAAATTTTTCTGTACATGAGAAAAAAAATTTTCTCACTATTAAAATTAAATTGCTAGGAAGGTGAAATTTTAGAATCTAAATTTTATAGAGTATTTGTTACGTTTTGCTGCAATAGTGTTAAAAATGTATGCAATTTAATTTTATTGTGTTCAAAAAAGGATTCTATAATCACTGGTGGAGTCAAAGTGAATTATGTATTTCTGCTGATTATTGCTAAGTTGTGCTATCGATAAGTATTTTAATTTATTTTACTATACCATTGAGAAGTGTGTTTTAGTTTGCTAATTTATAATCGTTTATTTTATTTAGGCATTCCGGAACACTTAATGTACAAAAATCGTCTACAAGAATATTGTCAAAGATCTTCTATAGCACTGCCGGTATATCAAACTGTTAATGAGGGGTATCAACACGCCCCTAAGTTTAGGTCAACTGTCTTAGTGGATGGAGGGGTGCATACTTCTTCCAATACTTTCTCACATCGAAGAGCTGCCGAGCAAGATGTAGCAAAACTTGCACTAGAACGCATATCCAAGAAAATAAAGGATGAAGGATGCCCACTCATTAATGAGGTTTGTTGCACATTGGCATATATATATCTATTCATGTTGGATGCAATTTTACTAGTTTGGTGGTTTTAGGGTGTCCATATGAATTGATTCGTTGAGCAACTTGGCAACTTTGATCAACATAGATCTTTTTTTGGATCATATGAAATTATTACCAAATTTTATTGTGAAACTTGAACATACTTTTAAGCTTGATAATTGTTTTACATTTAATGGATCTTGTACGGAAAACAAAATGATAATAGTTTTGTATATATTCAATATTACAATGCACAATTATCAATGTTTACAACAGCATCTTGGTGTCTAGGTATTGCAATTTGTCTTATCAAACTGAGTTAAATAACATTTTTCAAAGTTTTGACCACGTTCAATATTTTGGCATTCATGGTTTACCTGTTATTCTTGGCAAAATGAAGGTCTGTGAAGAGTTGTAAGTGACTGTCAAGCTTCTCTATTCTGATTATGTGTTACCATAATATTGGAATATGTAGTATCAACTTGGGTAGCATATGTAACCATACATGCATGGTTGAGTATTCTTAAATTGGAGAACTTAATTCTCATGATACTTTGATTGATTCTTTTATTTGTTACCTTTATTGTATGTGAACTTTTCATATGGTACATTTTAAAATCTCTTAGCCCAGATGTAGATATCTGGAATGAATTCGTAATGGATTAATTTTAAACTTTTTTTCCTATTAAGCATGCATATTTCTAACAAAATATAAGGCACTGGTACTTTATGGACAGTTTCAATGTATTTGTATCCATGTTATTTAATAATTTTTTAAGCATATGAAGTACCACTTCTTTGATAGTTAGACAGTATATTAGAATTTAGATGTGCCAAACTTCAAGTATTCTTGTTTACTGTTCATTAGGAATGCAATTGTGAGTCAAGAGAAATATAGGGTTCTATAATACCAGTTTGGCTTAATTCATGTGGAGGAATGTTTGTGTAATTAAGCGAGAGTAAGCTGCAACTGTAGAAAGTTTAACAAATCAAGAAACACTAGAGTAAAAATAGGGATGGCAAAAATCCCCGCAATGACAGGAGCTGCGGGGGCCTGCCCCATTCAAGGTGGGGATCGAGGATGAATTTTTGTCCTAAATGGTGAATGGGGCAGGGAGGAGGGATTATATATTTTTTTACTTTTAAATTTGTTAAAAAAATAGAAATAAGAAAACCCTAAATGCCTAATATATATATATATATATATATATATATATCAGTAATTTGTGATTGTACATGTGTGTTTATATATAATATGTGCAGATTAAAACAAATTTAAGTAATTAATATATTGTACAATATTTTTAATTTTAAAATTTGTTAAAAATAAAATAAACCCAGAAAATAAACCTAAATTCCTAATTTGCTATATATATAAAATCAGATATTTCAGTAATTTGTGATTTTGTACGTATATATGTATATATAACTAATTAATTAATATATTGATATAATATATGGGAAATTAAAATGAATTTCAGCAGGGAATGGGGCAATAATTAATTAATTAACTAATATATATAATAGAAGATAATGAGGAATGGGGCTGGGATGGGGATTAAAAATTTTAAACAGGGAATCCCTGCCCTGTCATCCCCAACCTATTGCCATCCCTACTCTTAAACTGTCAAATATATTATGCTTGTTATCCATTGCGTATAGTATCTAATTTTTCTAGAATTAATTTATGATGTATCAATGTTATATAAGTGTCCCCATATATTGTCACTCATTTTTCATTTCCATGCCATTCCTGTTGTGCAATTTGATGTCCTTGGAATCTTGTTGCTTTCACTCAATTTGGGAAATGTGAATCCTTGTTTAAGTTAATTGATGAAAAGGCTTTTATTGTCTAGTGGTGAGCCTGTATGTCTTATCATCTTTTTATTAATTAGTTTACTAACTATGTTTGATTAAGTCTAGGCTTTCAGTTGTATCTCTGATAATTCTTATTTGTTTGTCTTCATGCACTCATTATTCAATTTTGCATTACTACCCTTACAGTTTTGCTTATTGATTAAATTATGTCCACATGTAAATTGTAAGAGTTTATATGTTGTTTCCTATGGCACTGGACTTTCTCAAGTTAAGACTTGTATGATTGTATGAAAAAAAAAAGCAGTGTGTCTAATTTTTGAAATCTGTATTTCGCAATTTAGACATTAGAGTAAATGGAAGTACATATTATCGGTGTGATGTAGTTCGTCATTATAATTGCACTTACCGTGCTAACATTCAATATGTTTAGATTTGTTGTTCTGTCTTTGAGCTTTAAATATTTGACATCTAGTTTTTATCTTTAAAATGTGTAGTTTCTTATCTTTAATTTTTTTAATTCTGTTTATATAGGATACGGTATTTTGCAAGTCCATCTTGAATGAATTTGCAGTGAAGATGAATCAGGAAATGCCTACTTATAAAACTGTTCAATCAGAAGGTTTGCTTCCAGTTTTTGTGTCATCTTTAGTTTTTGATGGCATTGCTTACACTGGCGAACCTGGGAGAAACAAGAAAGAAGCAGAACAATTGGCAGCGCGAACTGTTATCCGCTCACTTTTGGGTAATATTCTAAAGCTTGCTTTACAAAGAATTTGTGTTTGAATTGAATTATAAATTTGTGTGTTTTTAGTTCCATTCTGCGAATTAATTGAAGTTTCAATATAGGAACTTCTGGGTATGCGACTGTACTTTCTGAGATCATTAAATCCAAAACCAAACTCTATGCTACATTGAATAAAGTCAAGGATTCCAAGTACAGCACCCAAAATATTTCAAGAAATAATGTGCAAACAGCAGCATTTTTTGAGCCAAGGGCAGGAATGCATCCAATGGCTGCAAATTTTGAGGCAAGCACAAGAACGTATCCGTTACTTGCAATACCTGTGGGCAACTCAGGCATGCATCCTACAGCTGCAATTACTGAGGCAAGTGCAGGAATGTATTCTACTGCTGCAGCTCCTGGTGTGAGTGCTGGAATGCATGCTAAAGTTGCAATTCCTGGGCCAAGCTTTGGAATGGATGCAACAGCTGGAGCACCTGAGGAAAGCACAGGAATGCATTCAACAGTTGCAGCTCCTGAAGCAAACACAGGAATCAATTCGCCATGCCATCAGTTTAAGTCACCAAAACGGGAACCATCCAGTGAAACAGTTGATCGTCCAATTTCATTTGTGCCTCCAGGTTTAGGACAGCCTTCATTAGTTGGTCCAAATTGCACAAACAAGAGGCGTAAGAACAGACGGAAGCCTAACAAGAAATTGCGTACAGATGCTCAGTAAGTTTTGATCTTTCTTTTTCATATTTGCTATGATCTTTCTCTTTTCTCTTTTGGTTTGAATTCCTTTCCCTATGTGCATCCCAAGTTCTGTTGGTTACTTGTATTTATGGGACATGCTCTGATTGTACCATTCCCTACAAGCATGCCTGCATGTCATGCATCATTGCTTAGAAAAGAAGAATTGGACCATTCATTTTAAACTCTGCTTTTCTTGCTCATTTTAGTGCTCATTGTTTTGCTTTGTTTTCTTTGCTTTCATATCAACTACCCGTTTCATTGACCTTGGTTTAGTTCTTTCAACATTTTCTTTATTTCACTTATGGCAATGCTTACCGGCTACAATGATTCTTTTTGTGATTTGTCCTTTTTTTCTCTCTCTTTTCTAATCCCTGATTACCACTACATTGTCTCTCCCATATATAAAACGTGCTTATCATACGGACGTGGACATAAATATTTGTGTCTGCTGCTGAAGAAACTGTCTCAAAATGGATGTTTTTCACTTTGATTTATTGTAAAGTTGTTTCCCTTGATAAAGTGCAGATGCAATGTGATGAAAATTGCAGGTTGTGCGTTACCGCTCAGCCATTGGCTCAAGCCCCACCTTGTTCTGTAGCCCAATGAACAGCAAAGCAGCTCTCTCTACAGTCCATAGTGTCTGAAGTCTGTCTATTCTACTAGGTCTTGCACACCTTGGTCTCCATTTTGTGCATCCCAGAACGATCCTTCTCTGTAATATAACACCTGCTGTGAACATTATGATTACCTTATCCCCTTGTATTCTTGTTTCAGCGTTACTCATTTATAGAATGTATGGATTTATCGGTCTTCAGTGCTCTTCTGCTGAGAGGTTATTTTTCATAACTAGTAAAACAATTATCACAAAAAACAATGAATTTTTAAAATAGTCTATTGCTAGTATTTTAGGAATGTAGGAAAATCATTTTTTCTATTTTTTCAACCATATCTTTTAAATCACATCCACATCCAACAATTTGAAGGCTCCAGATTCCTATAGTTTTCAAGAAAAATAAAATTTATGTTTTTCATTTTCAATTCCTGTTTCTGAAACAGAATTAGATGTTAACAGCACATAAACTTCTTGAGACAAGGGATAGAATGGGATTTCTATTCTTTTCAATTCATGTTTCTGAAACAGAATTAGATGTTAACAGCATATAATCTTCTTGAGACAAGGATTAGATTGGGATTTCTATTCTTTCTTTTGATTGTGGTGCAGTTTTCCTCTGCCTTCTGAAAAAGAAACAAAACACGTGGATGATGAGATGATGATCTAATAAAGAATGAGTTTAATTTCGTATAAATGTATTGACATATATTAACATGGATGAGGCTGGTTAACATGAGTGAAACATTGGAGTTTCCAATACCTTTTTCTAATTATTGAAAAGAACATTGAGAAATAAAATTGGAACATAAAACTTAACCAAAATTATATGTTCGTTGATTACTTAATCCAAAATTTTTAATTATGAAAGACTCTCCATTAATATTTAAGATTATATTTCATACAACCTTAACCAAATAGATTAATTTTTGACTAGATTATCATCATGAACTCTGTACCAACGAGGTGGTGATAACCTTTTATTGAGACAATGAAAATGATGTAAATGAAGTTCAAGATTTTGAACCAATATGAAAGTTTTGTAAGAAATAAGTACGTATTTATTTTAGTTACTCATACACTTGGCTTCAATAAGATTTGTTGATGTACAAAATTTCCCTCATTAGTATGTTGATATGGACACAATGAGATTAACTTTGGACATTATACAACGATGGTTTGAATGATTTTCTATTCCTGCAAATCATTGAATAGATATGAAAAAAAAAAATTGAAAATGACGAAGAGTGGTTACTAAGAAGGATGGAAATCAAAAATTAAAGTTCTAAACTCCCGTTGAAATCAATTTTTTTTTTTAAAGAGTGACTCTTGTGTTTTTTAAGTTTCTCTACATAAGCTTTCTTTAGAATAAGAGTAATAAATAATTAGTAATAGGAACTCGGTGTATATCGTAAGGTTTATTGATTTCTAGATAATTATTATTCTATGTATTTACTATTGGGATAACTTGCACATAATGTATATTTATAAAACTTGAACTCTATGTGATGTTATTCTATTAAATAACTTCTTACAGGACACTAATTTTTTGTTGGAATCAATTTTCTTTTTAAAAAATGATTATCGTGTCTTACAAGTTTTCTCATATGGCCTTTTTAGAGAATGGGAGTAATGAATGATCGATGACAAGAACTCTGTATGTTTTATAAAGTTTATTAACTATTAGATAATCATTGTACTATAAGTATACTATTAGGATAACTTGCACACAATGGATTGCTTGACAGGTTATTATGTCATACAAACAGTGACGAAAATTGATTTATAGTGCTTGACATACGTTCTTTACCATCATACTCCTATTTTTAATATTATCAATCTGTAGTTATCGGGAATAAATTAGAAATAAAGATTCCTAACTTGACGAAGAAAATTCTGAGACCTTGCCCAGGTAAGATCATGGGTGTTATTAGAGGTCCTATCTAAAAAAATATATATATAGTATTTTTGAGATCGAATTAAGATCGATGATATCGATAAGACTCTAATCTTAAAAATAGTATATCTGAATGGATCTAAGTTCTTAATCACTTGACATAACTGATTATATGTTTAGGATGATATCGTGGACAGATATTCGGTATTAATTATTAAAAAAGGTTCCATTGCAAATATCTCAAACTTTCAAATCAGAATTTACTAGAAGTTTATCTTCATTCAGTTATTTATTTTTGTAATTAGTAGTTGCGGGATTTTACCCCAAACAAGATCTATTCATTTAATGAATATATCTATTTTGAAATTAATTAATCATCTTAATATCAATCAAAATAGATGAAAGAGAATGAATTAATCACAGCCCATAGGACTTGGCTTCAACATATTTTCGGTTTTAAGTTAATCCGTTGCTCAGCAAACACTCAGCAAGGATAAAATAATTATAACAGTGTAGGTATTCATAACCAATCACATAAAATAATTAAATTAAATTATTGCATAGTTTACATTTTTATAAGAATAAAAAAAAATATGCGACAACAATACAACTACATTACATTTACATCAATTAATTTGACGAATTTCTCCATAATATTTCTATTCCTAATATTATTAAATTAGATAATAATCATCATGCATGCTTTCCATGAACCTCTCTCACACCAGCATGGAATGTGTTATCTCTTGCTATTAAAGTAGATCAAGAGTCCACGCGTTCAAATTTGAAGGCGAAACAGTGAGGAAAGTGCAGCAACAGTAGAAGCAGCTTCAAAATTAGCAGTCCAGATTCTTAAAACTGATGAGGGTAGATGAGTAAGTGTTCATTTTTGGAATCTCGAAGACGTGGGTTGGCGGATGATCCGGCGATTCTTCTGCTGAATGCTCTTCTCTTATTTTCTCTTCATCTCTCTGATTCTTCTCTTTCTGCTGCCAGCTAACAATCCCAATACATAGATCTTAAAGTAATTAACTGCTAGTTCATTACACTAATAAATAAAAATACCGATTTCTATTTTCAGTAATTAAATAAAAATATAACAATTTCCTTATCCATTAATATAATATAGAGATAGCTTAGCTATTGCTTTGAAATCTCTCTACATATAAGGCTTGGACAGGTAGTTGTCTTTCTGCACATATGCCCTATTGCTCGAGTATACTAGCTATAGCTACCCCTAACAATTAATATCCTTCATTTTTCTTTTCAAATGGCTCTTGCCAAGGAAAGTTTGGGCTCAGTTGAAACTTGTGCATTCAAGGGAAATGTATTGGGAGATCTTTCTTCTTTTGATGAAAGAGGTGGTTCAGAGAAGAATGGTGGGTGTGTGAAAAATATTTCAATGAGCAATACTTCTTCTCCGAGCAGTGCAAATTCTAACGGATATCCATTTCGGGCTGAGAATTATCATCAACCAGAAGCTGCAACTGAGGAAGTTCATTCTTTGATTAACTTCAAATCCGGGTACGATCATTTCATGCATGCTAATGCATCAACTTTGCTTAGCTTTGAGCAAAATGATGAGAGACTTTCTGAAAACAATAATATTAATCCCATGTGGGAGAGGAATCATTTTAATCAAAGTCACCAATGGAATCAGATCAATCCGAAATATAACGCTGATCCACGTCTAATGGAGGATTTTAACTGCTTTGACACTGCGAGCAATTATGTCTTCATGATTAATAATAACACTGCAAAGGAAAATCATGGAGATTGGATATACTCGGAAGCAAATGCTGTAACTGATTGCATATTAGACTCTGGATCACAAGATACGGGCAGCCTTAAACGTACCAATAAGGTAATACAAATTAATTTTCTTTATTTTCAATATCATTTTCTTCTTCTTCTTCTTCTGTATATGCAAGTGATCATGGTGCTGGAAATTAAAAATTATTCTGCTTCCCAGGAAGAGAGTATGCAACCTATGAAGAAACAATGCACAAGCACCTCGAGCAAAAAGCCTAATAAACCGAAAATGGTTCAGTCATCAAAAGACCCTCAAAACATTTCAGCCAAGGTTTGCTTCAACACTAATTATATGTATATTTCTATATATGAGTCAATCATTATTAACATTTGAGTGAAAATTAAGCAAAAATCTAACAATTGAATTGTATGATGAAACTAAAAGAATTTTTTTTTGTTTTAGAATCGTAGAGAGCGGATTAGCGAGCGCCTTAAGATGCTGCAGGAGTTGGTACCAAATGGCTCAAAGGTGGGTTTTATTTTTCGTTTTTGTTTTGTTGAAAACATAAATTCATTTCTTTAGTTCCAAATTTTTATAAATCAGGTTGATTTGGTGACCATGTTGGAGAAAGCAATTAGCTATGTCAAATTTCTTCAATTGCAAGTGAAGGTATGATTTCACGAACTCTTATTTTCTTGATTATTATTTTTTAAGAAAAATAAAATCTTTGAAGTTCATGACCCTATCTCGTTTTATTAATATGTTTCAGGTCTTGGCAACCGATGAATTTTGGCCGGTTCAAGGTGGTAAAGCTCCTGACATTTCTCAAGTAAGGGAAGCCATTGATGCCATACTTTCATCTCAGAGAGACAAAAAGTCAAGCTCAAAGTAATGGGTTGACCAGAACCAGAAGCAGATGCAGAAGAATAAGAAGAAGATTAATAATTGAATTTATAATTAATAATATAATACTAGTCTAGTCTAGGTAAGGATAGATCAGTTGCAAGCAATTGTGAAAAAAGTTTTCTTTTGGAAGTTATTAATGTTTAAATTATTTTTAAAAAAAAAAGAAAAAGAAAAAGGGAATGCATAGATAACATTTTTCTCTTTGAAAATCTTGTAATGGAATTTTTCTTCCATTTGATATATGTAAACCTTGTCCCATGCATTATTTTTCACAGAAAATCCATCGAATTTGTATTTTTCTGGTCGTGTTTGAAGATTCTTCTTTTAGATCTAAAATAATCATCGGACAAATACAGTATGGATTATATTTCTTCCAGTTTCACCAGCACAGGACCTGAAAATTCTGTATAATATTTATTATTAGTATTAGTATTAAGGAATATCCATGAGGACATGAGATGATGAAATAATTATTTGAAGCATCTGTAATTTTTCTTATACATTGAAAACTATTAAATATGTATGATACCAATTACATAAGAATATATATAATTGAGGATAATTGTTTTAACTCCTAATTTTTCAATTTTTGTTCAAGTTCTACAGCAGATCCATTTTGTAGAAGGAAATAATAAAAACAGTATGATTTCATGACATTAGGTACAAATAAAAAAATTATATAGATATTTATTATTAAATACTCTATTATAAATTTCGACTAGTTTCTAAAAAAATAATTTAACTGATTTAATCTCTCACATAAAAATAAGAAGATTGAAAGATTTTTTTTTCTTGCAGTGATCACGATTAGGGTTTGAATATGTGAAAACATTATTTTAAAAAATTGTTAGTTTTTTTTTTTTAATATGAATAAATTAACATGGCTTGATGATCTAAATTGTATATAATTGTATGTTTCTAGCTTCAGAATTTTTCAACCATTTCTAAATGCATTCTATTAATCTACTGAAGATAACAATATCCCTGCATACCCTAAATTTTTTTAAAATCATCTGACATTTATCTATTGAATAATTAAAAAGTATAATAAATAATTTTAAAAAATTTAAAAAGTTAATATTCAATGAATTAAGTCATCTTTAAGGTTATCTTATGCGTCCTTGTTTTACTTGGAAAACACTTTTATTAGCTGAAGTCTTTACTTTGTATTTAAAAACATTAATTCAATGCTAATTTGAATATCCCTTGCTAGGGCACGAGACCGAGACCAATTCATCTGAATCGGGCATCGGTACAGAAGACATAAATGTTATATATGGTTATGTTGCTTAATTTAAACATGGTGAATGAATTGAATAGTAATGTTTGATAGAAACATCCATCTTTTAAAGCCTCCATCAAATAATAATTATCACGAATTAATTTATTATAAATTTATAATTCACAGTTAATTAATTAATTGGTCTGTGATTTCTTTAAATTCATGTATGTAAATATATGCTGGATTAATTGAAGAAGAAGAACAGGAAGTGGGTGACCCTTTTGCACGCCTATATTTAATAACAATCATATGGCTAATCACATGCCAATTCCATACAAACCGGTGCTATGCATACATTCCCAAACAAACTAAACAATTTCAATGAACATGAACATGAACATGAACATGAGCTAATTAACTATTTTTTGTAAGTCTGCTTTGGTCTCAATACCAGAAAACGTTCATGCAAGTAAGGTTGTATAGCTAATGAATTTAATCTGCCATTAAAATTTTAATTAAAGAATTATTAAATGAAAGAGTAACGTTGCTGCTGAGATATATCATAATAAAATTCAAAATGAGTGAGAATGCATTGAACATATATATTAAAAAGACAATACGACTTAACTTTTTAAAGTTTTGAATATAATATTTGGATTCAATTGATGGAACATTAATTAATGACTATCACATCATATTATTTCATTAGTAGCATTATAAATTTTACATTTCAACTTCATATTCATAACATTATTTTTTTCATTATTTAAAAAAAAAAATTGGGACTTGTCAAAGCCTATTAACAGTTTGCCTTGTTGTTTTAATACTTGCATAGATAGTATTATACTTAAAATCGTTCTTATATATGTGTATTTAATTTACACTTTTCTTCTTTTTTTTTATTTTTCTTTGAATTTTTTAATTATTTTAATTTACTAATTATTATTAAAAATTTTCTGCACTTATTAAAATTTTTATATTCAATAAATTATATTTTTTAATGCTTTAAAATTTATTATTTATTAAATACTAAAAATTATTATAAATAATAAATATAAAAACTTTAACAAATTTTTTGAGAATACCCATTAACAAAATTCTTATTATTATCAACTTGATGTTATATTGATTTATGTTATCTTTTCATGCATGTATTGTCTAAAAATCCATGCAGGGATTTATTTATTTACAATGAAAAGAAGATGATAGGTGTCGTATAAAACATATCCAAACCACCCAGTTGTGTTTGTGTATTAAATTGATTATTTATTTTATTAATTAATTACCCAATGATTGATTCCTTGTCCTTGTTCCAAAATACAAGATAAGATATTATGTAATATTATTCTCAATCATCCAATTAACTCACATTCAACCCCGACCAAATCCCATAAAATAAGTAGCTATTGTTGTTTTAATACTGATAATTTTATTGTTATAAGGGTCAAATGTGCACTGCACAAAACAAATTAAGAACCATTGAAACAAGTATAGGTAGCTTGGTATTCATGTCATATAAATAGGCAATATTTTGTCTTCTTAATTTATATTAGATATATAGAAATTATCGAATTATCAAATGATAAGAACTAACACATAGTATACACTTAATTTTATGCAATATTATTTTTTCCTAGATTTTATCGGTACCCTAGCTAGATAAATAACAATTTTCTTATAATTAAAGTACTGCATCAAGAAATTATATATACTATCAAATAACAGAAATATAAGAATAAGCTATTCAATAATAATATTTGAATATGTGAGATAGATAGAAAGAGGACAAAATCAATATTGGTATCTTAACTTATATTTTTTTAACGCTTTTACTGATTTTTAAATGTAAACATTTTTGAACGATTAAGTTAAATCCTAGATGTACATTAATTGGAATGTATTAATTATATGTGTAAAATTAAATCTCAACAAAGAAAAATAGTTAAATTTAATTTTTCATAAAAAAATATTATATATATATATATATAGAAAGAGAGAGATATTTGGAAATCTGTAAAAAATTTTAAAAATATGAATTCAGAGGAAACTAATGTATGTTTCCTTTGTATTTATGAAGAAAACTAATGATACTTTCCTCTATATTTTAAAATTTATGGACATTCGGGCCTAGCATATAGATAGATAGATAGATGGAGTGTTGAAACTACATATAGACTCTTGATCATATAGATTTCCCCTTCCCCGGCGATTTAGTACATGATCTTATCAAAGTTGTAATTAATAAAATCTTTGGTATTAAAATAGGGCATCATATCATTATGTGAAAAAAAAAAAAAAAAAGGAGGTGTTTGTACATTATTATGTACTTTCTAAATAGAGTAATTTATATATACTTCATTGATCGAGAGAGCAAGCAATGAACTTTATAGCACATGCATGAAGTTGTTGAAAGCACGTAGTTGAAACACAATTGCATTGATTTCATCACCATATGACCATGTTAGGTTAGGGGATGGCAGGGTGGAGTTCATAACTTATTGAATTGGACACCATTCAATTGGAATTGAATTGAAACAAAGGAATTTCAAGATTGCATGCCCACGTGCCAAAGATATCAAAACAACCCAATTTTAAGTGCAAGAAAATGGAGGGATTGATTCAATCAATTATTTTTTATGGAAAACAGATTGATATGTTATGGTAAGGGAAACTTGGCTTAGATTTTTATAAGGTTTGGTTTGGTAGGACAAACCCTAAATCTTAATTTTGCCTAAATTAATCATGTCAAATCATCAAAAAAATAATTTAAATGCGGAAGCATACCTGAATCCATTGTACTAACAAAATTCTTAGGTTATGCGGTTCTTAATCTTCCAAATTGATACATACGATCAAGGAGAGAAAATTCTATCTTTTCTAACGATGGGATATCAGAAAAGAATCGTGTGTATAATTTGGGGACCATAACCCTTCTATATGCAAATGTTTTCCTTATTTCTAATTTGACCAATCATAAACTTAGAAACAACATTTAGAATCTCTACACATATAAACCCATACTTTATTATATAATTTAGGCCCATCTTAATTTAACCAAATTAAATCACTTTTATATTTGGGCCAAATCTTTTATGATAAACATAACATATAATTATTATTAACCTTTAGTGTGTATATATATATATATACACATTATAATTATATGCCATAATATAACCTTATGAGCTCAAAATCTTGCTATCATAATCAAGACATTTCTAAACAATCCCGTCCATCAATTATGCCAACATAAAACCAAGGCGACCTTCGTTACATATGTCGTAACTAAATCCATCCCTGATCATGTATATTGACATAATCAAATGACATAGATCAAGTATGGATGTATAGTATGGAAATTATATGTAATTTGATCTAAACATATCTATTTTTAATTGGTCCACCTGAAACCTTAGTGAGATTAATCCATACCAAAATCAAAGTGTGAATAACTGGAAGAAACATTATTTCTGTAGAAAATAACTTCAAAATATCTGTAAACTGAAAAACTGAAAAATGTGTCTATAACAAAAAGGCAAAATTGCAAACTCCCACTAAAACTAAATATCATCAAAAGACATGACACCCATATGAGCAGTGTAATACCCTATAGTTTAGACATAGAGGCATTTTAGTCTTTTTGTTAAAAAGGGCATTTTTGTTCTTTTATAAAATATCCGTTCGGATGTTAAATTTACTCATTATTATCATATTAATGTTTAGTAAGGG
>JAVXUL010000021.1:4286228-4305516 GCA_035590515.1 Trichilia minutiflora | reverse complement strand
TATTGATGGCTATAAAAAAAAAAAAGGAGGGCTACATTTACAAAGAAAATACATAAATACAAGTAATTATAGTGCTGAAAATCACATTACCACCATGAAAATTGAGTTGTAAGGCAGTTCCTAAATCCTCAGTGGAAGTTGGCTAATGAATAAAGTACCAATAAGCATAATTTTTCAGTCTATGTAGACCAAATCCCTTCAATGCATATAAGTAGGATTCAAACTCCAATCTTCTTGAAGTATGTTAGATATTTTAGCAATTCAGCAAAATCATGCAAATTTCATCAGGGTAATGTAGTTTTTATGGTTGAAGGTGAAATCGAAGTTGAGACATTAATCTTATGTGGGGAAGAACAGGCCAGAAGTCAAGAGTCTCACTAAGGAATCATCCTATCACGGTATAGAGATGTTTTCAATAGAAAGAGATGCTATACAAGAGTTTCCGCCGATGCTGTTTCTCAAATGAAGCTATAATGTCATCAATAGATTCCTCCCATGATTCAACTGCTTCGATCTGTACATTAAACGTTCAAGGTAGAATGATATTATATTATAATTGATAATACTGTTGATAGAGAACGAAGCAAGGATCATAATAGGATACAGACCTCTAGGCACAGATCTAAAGTAAGTCGGCCTCCTATGGCCGCCTCCTCATGGTTATCTTTTACCTCCAAGTTGATAACCAGTACACTTTTCATAAAAGGCTGCTCTCGAGTATTAAGATCTGCATATTATCACACAATAATTGGATATTGGATATCTATATAGGTAAGTACAAAAGAAAATAATTTATTTTTATGAGACAAACCAACATAATCATTGATCTTTTAAGCAGAAAACTGCATTACAACATGGTTCTCACAAGCTTTTATCGAACTTATATTAGAATGCTGACTCAAAGGTCTAAAACTACAAAATGTAAAGCTCTTGAGATTGAGTGTTTTAAACATTTGGTCTCAGCACAGAGTTTCTGCGAAAGCCAAAAAATACAAGGAATGAGTTGGGAAGCATCTCAAAAAAAAAAAAAAAAAACCCTCCCATGAATTATTGATGTATATTACTTAGCTCCCACGAGAATTTCTAAAGGTAGTCAGATTGCCTTTTGGATATGCCTACAGTTATGGCTTATGAGAAACTTCTTTGGTTTATGAATATTCTATGTTATTATCATGATCAAAACATGATCAGATACAACAAGTACGCTCTAAATAACTTGCTTAAGAACTTGTAGAGTTTCTTTTGTGGTTAGTTGACTATATGATCCCATTCCATGCAATGGTCCTCAGATATATGATCAAGTTACTCCATCACTGAATCAAATGATGGCAAGGACCGATGTCACATGTCAGGATCACAGATCAAATAACTTTTATGGGGAAAATTGCAGTGAAATGTATGTATAAAGGTCAGAGATTTACTAAGAAACTTCATGACCTCAAGATCAGGAGAATATAAGTCCAGTTAAATTCTGCAGAAGATATGCAGAACTGAAACTGAGACTGCTTAAGTAGTTGTTACATTCAGGTAACAAAACACAGCAAAATGGTAAAGGTATTTTAAAGCTTGAAATCAATCCAATACTAGCAGATTCAAAAAGGTATAACAGAAGCACTATTACTCCAACCAATTCTCAGTCACATGGTCTCCCAAAAGATCTGTTTCATATAGTTGACAAAGAACCAGATACCATACAAGAACTGATGGATGTACTGCTGGAAATGCTGTTTGAAAAGCAATGACAAAATATTTTATTCATGTCTAACCTAAATCAAAACGGACTTCAAGATGAGTTGCAGAACCAAACTCATTAAAAATATGATCTCTTTTATTATACAGACTAAACATGAAGGCCAAATATTTCCTGGATTCACGTATGCTTCCATCTAAAGAAGCACCTAAAAATATGACATTCAAGAATATTCTGCAGGAACCAGATTCACTGATCCACCCAAGTAATCAATGCTGTTGGAGTTAAAACAGACAAATGAGTGAAGACTTATTCCGCTCATGAAAATAACAGTATATAGCCAGGAATTTTCAAAGCAAACCACCTTAACTCGTCTATTTGAACAAAATCTACAACTTAGTACTCTCATCCAAGCAAAAACAACTTAAAACAAAAAACTCATAGGTGCCAATGAAAGATATATAAGACCAAAAACTATCAAATTCTCATCTACTAAATTCACTCTCTCTTGAGTTAATGATAGGCCACCAATACCCAAGATAGACAAATTTCGGATACATGACATGTCCACCAAAGAAATGTATCGAAGACCAAAACCTTTCAAATTCTCATCTGCTAAATTCACTATCTCTTAAGTTAACGAGTAGGCCAACAATACCCCAAGATAAAAAGATTTCGCATGCAAATGACATGCCCACCAAAAAGCACTCAAAATACGTAAGTATTTTGAGACTGCATGGTTCTACTTAATCTTGAAAGTAGAGCAGCTAAAGTGTTTGGTAAACACTCAATTTATCCCACTTGCACATTTGTAGTAGACATCTAACGAATGCATACCAAAGCAGTGAAATTCTTTAGCACCTCAAACTTAAACATAACCTTAGACAAGCAATTGCATAAAAACATTCAGTTGATTCATATAGTGCATCAAATTATCAGTGCAACTAGAAATAATTAACTAATGCATAAAACAAACACAACGATTTGAGGAAATGAAAGTGTAAAGTACTACCAACCTTCGACAACCATATCAAAAACCTTCTCTTCAAATGTAAATACAATATCAAATGTGCCATCAAGAGCATTGTCTTGCCAACGCTGAGGCGCAACTTTCACACCCAAATTCCTCTTAAGCATTGGCAAAATACCATTGCGCTTGTACCTAATGTAAACCAATAAACCAACAGGATAAACTTCAATTCTCAGTAATTTCAAAACAAATTAAACTTGAATTGAGCTAATAAACGGAGAAGAAAGGATACAGTTCGGGATCTTTGCGTCGTAGATCGTCGAACATCTGTTTGTATGGGGTTCCGAACTCGTATACGTTAGGTTCTCTGAGCGAGGGTCCAGGAAGCTTAACGTGAGCCCCTGTTCCGTACGATGACACGTCGAAACCCTCTCGTTTGAGAAGATAATGAGCTTCCATACTCCGGTTCTGGTTCGACGAGCATACCATGGCGTACCGGAATTTCATGATTGTGCAGTGTCTGTGAATTCGAAGATGCTAAAACTTAGGGTTTAATCAGGAATCAGTTAAAGTTTGTCACTCGTTTATTCCAAATAATAATAATAATGGCCCCATTCTTTTTCGTATTCATATTTTTTTAGTAGTATTTGTCTGACAAGGTGTCTAATGAATTAGAATTGGCGGTTTCGATCTGATTCGACTCGGGTTGAAAAATTAAAAAGGACGGAACTGATTCAAACCAGTAACTATAAGCACTTCACTAAAAATATATGCTATATTCATAATTAAAATTCAAAAATATCTATTAAATAAAATTTAATTTAAAAATAATCAATTTTTTTATTTACGGATAAAAATACTATTTTAACTTATAAAAAAAAAGACTTATAAATACTATTCATCCATATTACTGTATACACATAAATAATAATATTTTTTAAATATATTTATTTAAATAATATTTATAAAATAAATCTAAATAATAATATTATTATTTATAAAATATTAATGAAATATTATTATTTATAAAATATTAATGAAATATTATTATTTTTTTATAATAATTAATTAATAAAAATTTTATATATAGAAAATATTATTTAATTAAATACATATAAAAATATTATTTTAAAAAAATAAAATTTAATAAAAAGAATTATTTGATAATATTTAATAAAATTAATAATATTATTTAATTAATACTAAAAATAATTTTTAATTAAATATTATTCAATAATTTTTAAATTATATATTGTATAATAATATTAAATATAATTTATAATTAAATACTATTATACATTATATAATAATATTTTTAATAAATATTTAAATAAAACATTAATTTTTTTACTTGTACTGTGGCTACAGTACACGATCGGGGAACAGTGCATAATTTTTATTTTTTAAATATTTGATTAAAAATTATATTTGATATTATTATAAAATATATAATTTAAAAATATTAAAAATTATTTAATAATGTTGATTAAAAATTATTTTTCAAAAATAAATTTAATAAAACTTTAAATGAAATAATATTAATTATTTATAAATTTTATTTAATTTAATATTTTTATGTGTATTTAATTAAATAATATTGTCTATTTTTATCTTTTTGATAAATATTAAATAGAATATCTTTAAATAAATATTAAATAAAATATTTTATAATGCATAAAAATGAATAGATAAATGAATTTTATTTTATACAAAAATAAAATATAAAAATTATTTTATATATTTAATTAAAAATTATTTTGAAAAAATATTATTAAAAAATAAATTTAACCAAACTTTAAATAAAATAATAATTTTATAATTTAAAAAATTATAAAATAATTAAATTATTTAAATCATAATTTAAATTAAATTAATAATTAAATTATTTATTTTAATTTATGTAAATAAATAATTAAAAAAAATTATTTAAATTATAAAATTAATTAAATATTTTAAAATATATATTATCTAAATAAATATATTATTATTAATTATAATATTATTTAATAATTAATTAATTAATTATAAATAAATATTACTATTAATTATTATAAGTATATGCACACTATACTAGAAAGATATTTTATTTCAATATTTATTAAAAATATTTTATTTCAATATTTATTAAAAATATTTTATTTAATATTTTTATATATTATATAATAATATTTAATTATAAATTATATTTAATTTTTATATAAACAATATTATTTATTTTAATACACACAAAAATATTAAATTAAAATATTATTTTGAAAAATAAAATTTATTTGATAATATTTTATAATTAATACCAAATTTTTTTAATTAATTGATAATTAAAATATTATTATATTGATTAAGTATTAATTTAATAATTAATTAAAATATTATTATATTGATTAAGTATTAATTTAATAATTAATATTGATTAAATATTTAAATAACATTAAATAATTAAATTAAATAAAATTTAATATTATAATTTATAAATAATTAATATTATTTATTTAAAGTTTTATTAAATTTATTTTTAAAAAATAAAATTTATAAATAATTTTTAATCAAATATTATTAAATAATTTCTAATATTTTAAAATTATATATTGTATAAAAATATTAAATATTATTTAGACAATATTTATTTTTATTCTTCCCCTGGCGCTCACTGTAGAATTTATTTATTTAATTATAATAAATAATTAAATTATTTATTATAATTATTTAAATAAATAATTAAATTAAATATTATTTAAATGAAAAAATTAATCAAAAAATTTAAAAATAAATAATATATTATTTATTAAATAATATTATAATTAATAATAATATATTTATTTAAACAATATTATTTATTAAATAATATTATAATTAACAATAATATATTTATTTAGATAATATTTATTTTAAAAATATTTAATTAAATTTATAATTTAAATAATTTATAATTTAATTATTTATTTATATAATATTATTTTAATAAATTAAAATAAATTAAAGGATAAATACTGTAGTTATAGTACGCGCTCGAGACACTATTTTTCGAGCATACACTATAATACAGTATCCACTCGAAAAACAGTACCATCAAGCGCTTGAAATTTTTTCTAATATATTCTAAGGGTATTTTTATTCGAAAATAATGAAATTGAATATTTTTAAATGAAGTTTTTTTAATGGTTATTATTGAATTTTGACAATAAATAATAGATATTTTTAGTTAAATCCCTAAATTTTCTTTTAATGTGTTATAGAATTAACGAAATCTTGAAAACAAAATGGGGGCAAAATTGGATTTATATTATTGCAAGAATAAAGAAGGAAATACCGCCGCTTTTGTTAGTTGTCCGTCGGTCCGTCGGTCCGTCCTATAAAGGAACTCAATGCAACGTACCATGTCCAAATAAATGGGTAATATAATATAATAACCCTAATTTCTAACAATCCAACACAGACACCAAGCACGAGTATAATCCAAACCTCCACCATTGACACTGCACACCGCAGCCACGAGACTGTCGCACATCGCCATTGTCCCATCGCTATCGCCGTTACCGTCTCCGTCTCCGTCGCATGCATCACTGGCCACTATGAGTAGTGTTACTGCTGTAAATCCGCAAACCCCATCACCACCACGATTTCAAAGGCTTCCACCGGTCGTCCACTATTGAAATCCGTTGAAAATCATACTTTATTTTGTTTCTTTTAAGGGTGTTAAATATGAAGATCGCAGTGGATTTGTTTGTTGGAAGTTGTTTTGTCTCATTTTCGTGCAATATATGAAATGTGTAAAAACTGAGGAAACCCGAAAGACATTGATCTCTTTGTATTCTCTACCATAGTTATGGCTCAGTACCAGATGATCAACATCGACGCGGAGCTTTCAAAGCTACCCCAACCTCAACTCTATAATTCGGCTCAGGCTCCGACTTCAACTCCAGCTCAAGTTCCGGTTCCACCTCCAGCTTCAGCTCAAGTTCCGGCTTCGCCTCCATCTCTAGCTCATGTTGCGGTTAAGGCTCCAGCTACCCCCACTCCTAATTGTAAGTTGCACATTAGTGTTGGATTTGTTTTTATGCCATTCCTCTTTTTTGTTTTGGAGAAATGATGTTATTATGTATTATTGTTGAGCAAATTTAACGGCTTCCGTGTGTGTATTTATTTTGGTAGAATAATATTTTCTCATTATTAAAATTAAATATGTTTGCTTGTTTCTTTTTTTATATTTGTATTATTATAAATTGCTAGAAAGGGGAAAGTTTAGAATCTAAATCTTGTAGGGTATTTGTTATGTTTTGTAGCAAGAGTGTAAGAAATGTATGTAATTCAACTTCACTGTGTTCAAAAAAATGCTGTAATCACTACTGGAGCCAAAGTGAATTATGTATTTCCACTTATTAATGTCAGATTATTATGCTATCAAGCAGTACTTTAATTTCATTTATTATGCCATTGAATAGTGTGTTTTAGTTTGTTAATTTATAGTCATTTGTTTTATTTAGGCATTCCAGAGCACTTAATGCACAAGAATCGTCTACAAGAATATTGTCAAAGATCTTCTATAACACTCCCAGTATATCAAACTGTTAATGAGGGATATCAACATGCCCCTAAGTTCAGGTCAACTGTCTTGGTGGACAGAGCAACATATACTTCTCCCAATACTTTCTCGCATCGAAGAGCTGCTGAGCAAGATGTAGCAAAACTTGCACTAGAGTGTATATCCAAGAAAATAAAGGACAAAGGATGCCCACTCATTAATGAGGTTTGTTGCATGTTGGTGTCTATTTTTACTCATGCTGGAAGCAATTTTACTAGTTTTGGAGTTTTTGGGTGTCTATATGAATTGATTATTTGAAGAACTTGGCAACTTTGACCAGCATAAATTTTTTTTTTTTAGAGTGTTATGTGAAATTATTACCAATTTCAGCAATTTATAGGACTTGTGTGTGTGTGTGTGTGTGTGTGAGAGAGAGAGAGAGAGAGAGAGAGTGCGTATGCACGTGCTTGGTGTGTGTGTGTGT
Source organism: Trichilia minutiflora (assembly GCA_035590515.1). Taxonomy (NCBI): domain Eukaryota; kingdom Viridiplantae; phylum Streptophyta; class Magnoliopsida; order Sapindales; family Meliaceae; genus Trichilia; species Trichilia minutiflora. Next base: position 4,297,853 of record JAVXUL010000021.1, on the reverse strand, counting down.
GTGTGTTTGCCCGGGTGTGGTAGAATGCGTTTTTTGTTTGCCTACAATATGTGTAACATTTTGTGGGTGCAATTCAAATTTTGTTACGAAACTTGAACATAATTCTAAGCTTGATAATTGTTTTATATTGAATGGCTCTTGTATGGAAAACAAACACCTAGTAATTTATTATATATTCAATAGCACAAATGTACAATTATCAATGTTAACAGCAGCACCTTAATGTCTAAGTATTGTGATTTGTCTTATTGAACGTAGACAAACAACATTTTTCAATGTTTTGACCACGTTCTATTTTTTGCATTCATGTTTTGCCTGTTATTCTTGGCAAAATGAAGATCTGTGAGGAGTTGTAAGTGAACTGTCAAGCTTCTCTGTTCTTGTTATGTGTTACTATAATATCAGAATATGTAGGATCAACTTAGCTAGCATATGTAGCCATACTTCCATGGTCGAATATTACATTGGAGAAGTTGATTCTCATAAGACTTTGATTGATTATTTTATTGGATGCCTTTATTGTGTGTGAGTTTTTCATATTGTAAATTTTAAAATCTCTTAGCCTAGTTTTAGATATCTGAAATAACTTTGTAACAAAATAAATATTTTTATTTTTTTCCCTTTTAAGCATGCATATTTCTAAGAAAAAATAACACACCAGTACTAAGTTGTGTAGTTTTTACTTGTACCATTTATTTAGAGTTTGAATGTATTTGCATCTGAGTTGTTTAATTATTTTTTAAGCATATGAATTACTTCTTTTATAGTTATATTGTGTATCAGAATTTAGACATGTTAAACTTCAAGTATTCTCCTCTATTGTTGACTAGGAATGCAATTGTAAGACAAAAGAAATACTGGGGTTTATAATACTAGTTTGGCTTAATGTATGCTTAGAAATGGTTGTGTAATTAAGCAAGAGTAAGTTGCAATTATAGAAAGCATAACAAATCAAGAAAAAATGAGTAAAACTAGGAGTGACAAAAATCTCTATGGGGAGCCCCATTCATGGTGGGGGATCAGGGACAATTTTGTGTCCTAAACGGCAAATGGGGTGGGGATTGGGGATTATTCCAATCCCTATCATTGTCCTTGCTGATTCCCGGTTAATTAATATATTATATTTTTTTAATTTTAAAATTTGTTAAAAATAAAATAAAAAGAAACTCTAAATTCCTAGTTTGTTATATATATAATCATATATATTAGTAATTTGCAATTGCGTTTATATATAGATTTAATATGTGGCAAATTGAAACAAATTACAATAATTAATAGATTATATAGTTTTTTAATTTAAAATTTTGTTAAAAATAAAAAAAAACAAAAAACAAAAACTAAATTCTTAATTTGTTATATATAAAATCATATATATTAGTAATTGCAATTTTGCTTGTGTTTTTATATATATATGTATGTATGTATGTATGTATGTGTGCATGCACACTTGTGCGCGTGTATTAATAACTAATTAATGAATATGTAGATATAATATCTGGGAAATTAAAACAAATGTCAATAATTAATTAATTAAAACAAATAAATTCATATATAGATATAACTAGTATATTAATTAATTTATTAATGTAGAGTAGAGAGTAATGGGGAATGGGGACAGGGATTGAAACTTGAAACAGGGAATTCCTGCCCCATCTTTGCTTACTATGAAACGGGGGTAGGGACGGGGACCATCCGTAAGTAAAACTATCAAATGTATTTTGTTTGCTATCCTACACATATCATATCTAATTTTTTCTAGAATTAATTTATGATGCATCCATGTGATAAAAGTGTCCCAGTATGTTTTTGCTCATTTTTATTTTCCATGCCACTCCTGTTGTTTAATATGATGTCCGTACAATCTTGTTGCTTTTACTCTATTTGTGAAATTTAGATCCTTAGTTTAAGGTCATTAAAGAAAAGGCTTTTATTGTCTGGTGGTATGAGCTTGTATGTCTTATCATCATTTTGTTAATTAGTCCACTAAATTAATTAGGTCAATGCTTTCAGCCGTAACCCTCATTTTGTCTTATCATGCACTCATTATTCGTTTTTGCATCGCTCCCATTACACTTGCTTATTGATTAAATTATGTCAACATTTAAATTGTAACACTTTATAGATTATTTTTCATCACTGGAATTTCTCAAGTTAAGACTTGTATGATTATCTGAAAAAGAAGCAAAGTGTCTAATTTTTGAAATCTCTATTTCACAATTTATACATTATAGTAAATGGAAGTACATATTACAGGTGCGATGTAATTCTAAAGAGTTTCTATTCAGAACTATTATAGGTCCAAGGTCCAATATTGAGATAAGTTAGAGGTTTGCTCTGACTTTGCCCGTGTCTATCTTTTCTGAAAGGCTAGGTCTTCTTTCTGAGCAGTTCAAAGATTGGGTCACTGACGGGACCGTATCAGAATAGGCATCAATGCTAACATTGAATATACTTAGCTTTGTTGTTTTGTATTTGAGCTTTAAAATATTTGACATCTGGTTTTTGTATCATAGCTTTAAAGTGTGGAGCTCTTTTTCTTTGTTTTTTTAATTATTTTTACCCTCATTTTATAGGATACAGTATTTTGCAAGTCCATCTTGAACGAATTTGCAGTGAAGATGAATCTGGAAATGCCTACTTATAAGACTGTTCTGTCAGAAGGTTTGCTTCCAGTTTTTGTGTCGTCTTTAGTTTTTGATGGCATTTGTTACACTGGCGAAACTGGAAGAAACAAGAAAGAAGCAGAACAATTGGCAGCACGAGCTGTTATTCACTCACTTTTGGGTATTATTCTAATGCATGTTTTACAAAGAATTTGTGTTTGAATTGTATTATAAATTTGTGTATGTGTTTAGTTCCATGCTGTAGATTAAAGTTTCAATATAGGTACATCTGGGTATGCGACTGTACTCTCTGAGATCATTAAATCCAAAACCAAACTCTACGCTGCATTGAATAAAGTCAAGGATTCTGAGTACAGTACCCAAAATATTTCGATAACTAATGTGCCAACGGCTGCAATGTTTGAGGCAAGGGCAGGAATGCACCCAATGGCTGCGAATGTTGAGGCGAGCACAGCAATACCTGTGTTAAGCTCAGGCATCCATACTACAGCTGCAGTTTCTGAAGCAAGGGCAGGAATCCATTCTACAGCTGAAATGCTTAGAGCAAGTGCAGGAATGCATGCTACGGTTGCAATTCCTGGGTCAAGCGTTGGAATGCATCCAACAGCTGCAGCTCCCAAGGCAAGCACTGAAATGCATCCAACAGCTTCGGCGCCCGAGGCAAACACAGGAATGAATCTGCCATGCCATCAGTTTAAGTTACCAAAACCGGAAACATCATCTGAAACAATCAAACTTCCAATTTCATTTGTGCCTTCAGGTTTAGGACAGCCTTCAGTAGTTGGTCCAAACTCCACAAACAAGAGACGTAAAAACAGAAGGAAGCCTAACAAGAAATCACGTACAGATGCTCAGTAAGTTTTGATTTTTCTTTTTCCATATTTTCTTTGTTCTTTTCTGTTTCCTGTTTTGGGTTGAATTCCATTGTGGAGTATGTGCATCCGAAGTTCTGTCGATTACTTGTATTTATGGGACATGCTCTCGAGTGTACCATACTCTTCAAGTTCTGCACACATCGTTGCTCGGAAATTTAATTTATAAAAAAGTATTGTACTATTCATTTTAAGCTGTTATTTTCTTTCTCATCTTTAGTTTTCCTTTTGCCATCCTTCCCCCTGCATAAATGTGCACCCCCTCTCAGTGTGGTATAGATGTTGAATAATTGTTCTACTCACATTTTTTTCAGTGCTCATTGAATTGCTTTGTTTTCTTTGTTTGCACATCATCTACCCATCAAACCCGCGTTGACCTCAGTTTTGTTCAACATTTCCTTTATTTCACTCGTGGCTATGCTCTACAATTCCTATGATGCTTTTCTGTGAAATTGTTTCCCTTGCTAAACTGAACTAACAATGTGATAAAAATTGCAGGCTGTGCGTTGCTGCTCAGCCCTCGGCTCAAGCCCCACCTTGTTCTGTAGCCCAATGAACAGAACAGCTCTATTATCTACCTTCCATTGTCAGTCTAATCTATCAGGTCTTGCACAAACCTTAGTCTTCTTCTTGGACTCCCCGAACAATACTTCTCTGTAAGATAACTTGTCTGCTGGGAACATTTTGGCTAGCTTATCTCCTTCCATCCTTGTTGATTTAGCATTACTTATTTACCAAACTCTGGAATTGTTATAGAATGTATGAATCTTTCATTCTTATCTGCTCTTTTGCTGAGAGGCTATCGTTCATAATACAATCATCATCAAAACAACGAATTTTTGAAAACAGTCTGTTGCTAGGATTTTAGAAATGTTGGGAAAATCGTGTTGTATATTTTTCCAGTCATATCTTTTAAATCACAACTAACGATTCAAAGTTGGATCAAGATTCATGTGATTTTCAAGAAAATAGATTTAACGTTTTTCATTTGCAAATCCTGTTTCCGAAACAGAATAAAGTGTTAACACCCCATCATCTCCTTGAGACAAGGGATATGGATGGTATTCTTCTTCTTTCTTTCCTCTTCCCTTCGAAAAAACAAAACATGTGGATGATGATGATGATGGTCTTCATCGGGTGTCCAAAAATATTCTTCTTTCACTTTATAATTTAATAAAGAGTGAGTTTAATTATGTATTAACATATATTCACATGTATGAGGCTGGTTAACATAAATGAAAATTGAAAAGAAAATTGAGGAATAAAAATTGGAACACGAAACTTCAGGAAAATTACGTGTTAATTTATAACTTAATTCAAAATTTTTAATTATGAAAGATCTGAGAATTTTTCAGCCAAATAGATTAATTTTCAACAAGATTATTATTATGAATCCCTTTTATTGAGATAATGAAAACTATCTAACCGAGTTATAAATTTTTGATCCCACGTAAGAAAGTTTTGTAAGAATATGTACTTGTACATTTTAGTTGTTCATACACTTCCCTTCATTGAAGATCCGTTCATATGCATATATTTATTCTGAAATTAATTAATCATCTTAATATCAAGCAAGATAGATGAAAGAGAATGAATTAATCATAGTACATAGGACTTGGCTGCCACTACTAAGTACTTTGGGTGTGAACCTCATCAGCTGCTCGGCACAAACTCACCTTATGAAATTTTTGGCTAAAAAATGATAAAATAATTAATAGAGCAATAATAGATTTTTTTTTTTAGAGATACAAGGAAATCCCATCCGTTAGTCAACGCTCCGGGATTTACTGATCCCGGGATTTATCACAGAGGACTTAAACCCTCGACTGTTTTGAAACAGCGTCATTGAGACAGGCCCAGACAGAACAATGAGCAATGATAGATATACAAACTCAATCACACAAATTGATTAAATAGAATTAAATTACTACATATCTTATATTTTTACGAAAATTAAAAAAAAATTATATCATGATAATAAAACTATATCATCATATTCATTACTATGTACATTAATTTGTGCAATATACAAAGTCAATCACATAAATGAAAATGACAAATACCACTAAAGTTTCAGAAAATTATATCATTCAATGTTATTTCATTAGTTAATTATATTTTTATAATATAATTATTATTATATTCCTAACTTTTAAAATTTGGAATATAATAATAATTATATCAACATTATAAAAAGTATAATGAAAAAGGATATTCGTAATTTAAAAAATTATAGAGATATTTATCATTTCTTTCTTCGTACAAATTGATTAAATAAAATTAAATTGTCATATATTTTAAGTTTTACAAAAATAAAAAAAATTATGTGATAATAATAAAAATATAGCAGATCCATTACCACTTATATTGATTTGTATACAAACTTTAGTTTCTTTGCATCCCTAACAATATTAAATTAAATAATAATTATCATGTGTGGTTCCATGGACAGCTGACACACCAGCACGGAATGTGTTGTCTCTTACTATTAAAACAGATGGAGAGAGTCCACGTGTCCAAGTATGAAGACGAAAGAGTAAGAAAACTACAGCAACAGCAGCCTCAAAATTAGTCCAGATTCTTGAAACCGATGAGGGTAATTGTTAATTTTTGGAATCTCAAAGATGTGGGTTGGCGGAAGATCCGGCGATCCTTCTGCTGAATGCTCTTCTCTTGTTTTCTCTTCTTCTTCTTCTTTTGCCAGCTAACAATCCCAATAACACAGATGATAAAATAATTTAACTGCTAGTTCATTACACTTATAAATAAAAATACTCTTTACTATTTTCATTTAAATAAAATATAATAATTCCCTTCTCCATTAATATGATATAGAGCTAGCTAGTTGTTCCTTTGAACTTGAAGTCTCTCCATATATAGACCTGAAAGGGTAGTTGTTTTTCTGCACATATGCCCTATTGCTTGAGCATACTAGCTATAGCTAGCCCTAATAATTAATATCCTTTGTTTTTCTTTTCAAATGGCTTTTTCCAAGGAAAGTATGGGCTCGGTTGAAACTTGTGCGTTCAAGGGAAATGTATTGGGAGATCTTTCTTCTTTTGATGAAGGAGATGGTTCAGAGAAGAATGGTGGGTTTGTGAAGAATATTTCTATGAGCAATTCTTCTTCTCCGAGCAGTACAAATTCTAATGGATACCCATTTCGGGCTCAGTATTATCATCAACCAAGTGCTGCAACTGAGGAAGTTCGTTCTTTGATTAACTTCAAATACGGGTACGATCATTTCACTCATGGTAATCCACCATCTTTGCTTAGCTTTGAGCAAAGTGATGAGAGAATTTCTCAAAACAAAAACAATATTAATCCCATGTGGGAGGGGCATCATTCGAATCACAGTAACCAATGGAATCAGATCAATCCGAAATATAACTCTGATCCATTTTTAATGGAGGATTTTAACTGCTTTGACACTGCTAGCAATTATGGATTTACGATTAATACTAATACTGCAAAGGAAAATCATGGAGATTGGATATACTCTGAAGCAACTGCTGTAACCGATAGCATATTGGAGTCCGGATCACAAGATACAGGCAACCACCTTAAACGTACTAATAAGGTAATACAAATTAATTGTCTCTATTTTCATTTTCATCCTCTTCTTCTGTATATGCAAGTGATCATGGTGCTGAAAATAAAAAAATTATGGTGTTTCTCAGGGAGAGAGTATGCAAGCTCTGAAGAAACAATGCACAAGCACTTCAAGCAAAAAGCTTAATAAACTGAAAACGGTTCAGTCATCAAAAGACCCTCAAAGTATTGCAGCCAAGGTTTGCTTCAACCCTAATTAGATGCATAATTCTAGGGTTAACTATTATTATTCCTTGAGTACAAATTAAGCAAAAATCAGACAATTGAATTCTATGTTAAAACTAAAAGAATGTTTTTTTGTTTTAGAATCGTAGAGAGAGGATTAGCGAGCGCCTTAAAATACTGCAGGAATTGGTACCAAATGGCTCAAAGGTGGGTATAATTAACCAACATACATAATACTGTTTTTATTTTTAATTTGTTCTCTTCTCTTGAAAACATAAAATCATTTTTGTAATTCTAAATTTTCACAATTCAGGTTGATTTGGTGACTATGTTGGAGAAAGCAATTAGCTATGTTAAATTTCTTCAATTGCAAGTTAAGGTGTGATTTCATCATTAAACTTTTTTTTTTACTAATTATTAGATTTTTTTTTAATTCTTTGAAGTTCGTGATCTTAAATCATTATATTCATATGTTTCAGATCTTGGCAACTGATGAATTTTGGCCAGTTCAAGGTGGTAAAGATATTTCTCAAGTAAGGGAAGCCATTGATGCCATACTTTCATCTCAAAAGGATAGAAACTCAAGCTCAAAGTAACAGGTTGACTGGAAGAAGAAGATGAAGAAGATTAATGATCGAGTTATTATTAATAATATAATATTAGTCTAATCAAGCACAGATCGGTTGCAGGCAATGAAAAGCTATCTTTTGGAAGTTAGTAATGTTTAAATTTAAAAAAAAAAAAAGGAATATGAGTAGATTACATTTTTCTCTTTGAAGATTTTGTAATGGAATTTTTCTGCATTTTAATATATGCAAACCTTGTAGTATTTTTCTGGTAGTACTTGAGGATTCTTCTTTTTGATCTAAAATAATCATCTGATAATTCTGCATATATTGTTGTTGTTGTTAATATTAAACTGTAAGTTTGTATGAAAGTATTAAGGATCCATGAGGAAATGGGATGATGAAATAATTACTTGAGGCCTCTGTAATTTTTCTTATATACATTGAAAACTATTAAATATGTATAATACAAAATACATAGGAATATGTATAATTGAGGATAATTGTTTAACTCCTTCATTTATGTAAATATTTATTAACAATCTATATATTATAAATTTTGACTAGCCTTTAAAAGAATAATGTAACTGATTTGGTCTTTCGCTATAAAAATAAGAAGATTAAAAGATCAATTTTTGTTTTCGAATGTGTAGAAACATAATAAAAAAATTCTTAAGCATTTTTTTAATATGTATGAACATGGTTTGATGATCTAAGGTGTATATAATTTGGACGATTTCCTATTAGAAGGTTAATTAACAGCAACTAGTATACTTGGAAACATGGTCATTATGTTGCTAGTTTCAGAATTTTGCTGCCAATTTCAAGTCTTTTTCGTTCATTGGTCATGTAATATTTGTGTACATGCACGAAGATGAAATAATTTTACATATTTAAATTTTTCTTCCATATGATATACCATGTATTCATTTATTAAATAGTTGAAGGGTATAATAAATAATTTTAAAAATTAAAAATATTAATATTCAATTAATTAATGTCTTCTCACTCATCAAGTTATATGCATCAAAATGTAGGATGTGTTAATATTATCATAAAAATAGTTCTAAAATTATCTTATGTGTACATCATGATGTTAAAAGACATTAACTCTTGGTTTACTTGGAAAGCATTTTCATTAGCTGAAGTCTCAACCCCTTTGTATTTCTTGTATTTAACATTAATTCATTGCTAATTTGAATTTCTCTAGGGCACGACACCGAGACCAATTCATCTGAATTAGGCATCCGTACAGAACACATAAATATTATATATATCGTTGTGTTAATTAATAAACATGGTAAATGAATTGAATAATAATACATCCATCTTTGAAAAACTCCATGAAATAATAATTATCATGAAATATTATAACTATAAATTCATAATATATGTAGTTAATTAATGAATCAGTTGGTTCTTGTTTCTTTCAATTCATGTATGTAAGTATATATTATATATATGCTAGATTAATTGAAGAAGAAGTGGGGGACCATTTTGCACGTGCATATTTAATAACAATCACATGGCTAATCACATGCCAATTCCATACAAAGCGGTCCTATGCATACATTCCCAAACAAACTAATCAATTTCAACGAACATGAACTAATTAAATATTTTATACTATAGACGTCAAGTTGGGACAATAAAAAAGAAGAATATTGGCCGCAGAGAAGAGTCGGTTAACCTTCCCGATCGATTGATTATGTATCGAAATTTTTGAGAGAGCATAAAAATTTCGATCAGCCAACTTAAATTTATCTGTCGATCGAAACGGCAGACTCAATTGACCGACAGACACTATTTGATCGACCGAGCATTGAGTAAAATTTGTTCCAGAGAACTCTAAAATTTTGGTCGATCATTAGGTACACTTGGTCCACCGAATCACATGAAAATAAACTATTTTATCCCTTTTCATATTTTCTTTTAGTCATTTATTATTTTAGTTTTAAGGACAAATTTATAATTACATTACTCCTTAATTTTCAGTATAAATGGAAGGTTAAAACCATGAGAGGGGAGTTTTTAGCTTTTGATAAAAATTGGGTTTATTTCTAGGGTTTGAAAAATCTCTCTCTATTTGATAGATTCCAAATTCGTTAAAAATATTTCAGACCAATATTTTCATTCTCATCGTTTTCACTGCATCATTTTCTTAATAAAATTAATTGTTTCTCTAATTAATGGATCTGCTTTCGTCTCAGTACTAGAAAATGTTCGTGCCTGTAAGGTTGTACAGTGATTATATTTGTATGCAGTTAGCTTAATGAATTAATCTGCCATTAAAATATTAATTACATGTTAATTATTAAATGAAAGCTAGAGTACGTTGTTTGCTGCTTATATATACCTGGATAAAATTCAATACTTAAAAGAGTGAGAATGCACTGAACATATATATTAAAAAGACTTATATAATATTTGTATTCAATTGATGGAGCATTAACTAATGATTATCACATCATATCATTGGTACATTATAAATTTTACATTTCAATCTTATATTCATAACATTATTTTTTAAAATAAAAAATGGGACTTATGAAAGCCTACTTACAGCTTGCATGCCTTGTTGTTTTAATACTTGTATATGTAGTATTGTACTTTAGAATCATTCTTATAGATCTGTGTATTTGAATTTACATTTTTCTTTGAATTTCTTAATTAGCTCGACTTATTGTTATTACTATCATCAACTTGATCCTATTGATTTATGTTACCTTTTCTTGCATATGTTGCCTAAAAAGAGATGGTGATGTATATGTATATGTGTCTCCTAAAACAGACCCAAAGCATGCAAAACTATTTTGTTTTCCTTTTCCCAGTTGTGTCTGTTTATTAAATGGATTATTTATTTTATTAATTAAGTACCCAATGATTGATTCATTGTCCTTGTTACAAAATACAAGATAAGATATTATGTAATATTATTCTCAACCCCGATCAAATTTAAAAATATATTCAACTAGCTAATTAAGACCCTCCAATGCCAGCAATTATTGTTATTATATATGAAGTTATATATAAATAACTCACATTCAACCCCGATCAAATCCCATAAAATAAGCAGCTGTTGTTTTCTAATACTTATAATTTTATTGTTATAAAGGTCAAATGTGCACTAAGCACAACAACGTAAAGCAAAAACAAAGAAACTTTGAAACATGTACGTGTATAGCTAACAATGTATTGACATCATGTAAATTGGCAATATTTTGTCTTCTTAATTTGCTTTAGATAGATATAAATTATCGAATGAAAAGAACGAACTCACAGCATGCAGGATTCTTTTTTCCTAGATTTATAGGTACCCTAGCAAGACAAGTCATGACAGGAAGAAATTATATATGCTACTCAATAACACAAATATTCCAATGAGTTATTCAATAACAACGTTCAAATCAGTGAAATACATAGAAAATAGGATTAATTACCCGTTCACTTTTACACTTTTTACTTATGAATGAAATTTATATTAATTTCCGGTGAATCTGTTAAAAATTTATGAATACTACGTGAGAATTGGTTATATTATCCCACATTACTTGGGAAAAGAGAGGTTAACTTATTTGTGTCTTATAAAATAAGGCTAGATATTGAATTAATGTAAGGCTTTGGAATAAGCTTTGGGTGTGCAAATAAGAAGCCTAAGTGTGTGTCTAAAATTATGTCTTCTTGTGTGTAGTCTTTTTTAAAAAAATCTTTGGGATTTTTTCACTAAAGCCCCTTAGTATAAAATATCTTTGATTTTGATTTGTATCTTTTGGGTAATTATATTGT
>JAVXUL010000021.1:4268462-4286128 GCA_035590515.1 Trichilia minutiflora | reverse complement strand
TAAAATAAAATAGATTTTACAGATTAACTGATGGTCGCAAAGAAATTAACAAAATAATCACAAAAGTAATTCCAATCCATTACTGCAAAGCTCAATAATCCATCATTAACAGATGGAGCCAAAGGACTATGAACAAACAAAATCAGAAGAATCAAAATATATATGTGCTACATGTGTCATTAAATATCAAAGTCCAATGCAACATAAAAAAAAAACAATAAATCTCTTATAGTCATTAAATCCAAACATTGAAGCAGTCATCTGATGGGACAAAAATTATGCCCCTTTTTTTTTTAATTGAACTTTGGTCTTACTGTATACCCAGAAACTCATAAATCACAAACGCCAAAGCACAAAAGTAATTTGAATCCTTGTGCTGGTCAATGTATATTTGCAGTAATCATAAACAATATATAAATGAATAACGATGATAAAACAACGAAATCAATAGGGCAAATTCCAAATAAGCCATTAGAATTTAATTGGTAAGTCAGAGTATAATCGATCAAAAGAAAAATATTCTGAATAACCTTTTTCTTTTCTTTATTATTATTTAATAACCTAATAATCAAATCTCAATGATTCAACATGAAGAAGGCTCTGATACCAATTGTTAGGACAAATCCTAAATCTTAATTTTGCCTAAATCAATCATGTCAAATTATCAAGAAAATAATTTAGATGCGAAAGCATACCTGAATCCATTGTACCGATGAAATCCTTAGGTCTTGTAGTTCTTGATCTTCCAAATTGATACACACGATCAAGGAGAGGAAATTTTATCTTTTCTAATGACGGGATATTAGAAAAGAATCGTGTGTATAATTTGGGGACCATAACCCTTTTATATGCACATGTTTTTCTTATTTCTAATTTGACTCATCGTAAATTTAGAAACAACATTTAGAGTATCTACATATATAAACCCATACTTTATTATATAATTTAGACCCATCTTAATTTTAACTAAATTAGATCACTTTTTTTATATACATGTCCACATATTTTAACATGGTTTTGGTCTCGTAATTTCATGAATCCAATAGACTAATTAAATTAATTCATTTCAACTTTGTAATAATTCTTTTTCATCTAGAAACATAAGAGTATTATATATACATGAAGGGGGAATATATATATAAGTGCGAAAGAATAATCTCCTTGCCAAATTTCGTAGATAACCCAAATTGGGTTAGTTGGTCCTGTTAGGCCAAGGCCCAAATATAATAGCAACTAAAAAACAATACAAAAAAGTTGATCCAATTCAAATTTCATTCCATGTGCAAATCACATGACATAAGATCACGACAGGTCAACGGAAGGAAATGACACTATCATCTCATCTCATCTGGTCAATCAAATCAGTGAGCATGGCAAACGATGTCACGTGTTTGGGTTATCATATTCCACGTGTCAAGGAAAAAAGGACATATGTCTGTTTGTAACACGTGGTGAAGAAATTAACAACGACCCACTTGTCTTTTACGCACGCTATAATTTCTTACTAAAATTAGTAAACAATTATATATTTCATACAAATATTATAATTTGATATTGTTTACAGTTGATTTTGAAAATATTTAAATATCAAATTTAAAAGACAATTTCAAATATTTTAATACGATTAAATAATATTATTACCATTAAAAACAACAGTAAATAAAATTAAAATATTTTTTAAACATAATTTTAAAATTTGACGGACTCTTTTTTATTTTGAATGTTGATATGAAAAGAATCTAAGATAAAAAAAATGGATATAATTTAATTATATTTGTGTATAAAACTTTTTTTTTTTTATAATCGAGCTATTCAGATCAATTTATGCGTATTTTGACTAATCTTCAGAGAAGGTTAGCACAACATCTAACTATCACAATCTCCCATTTAAATCATAGACATACTCAAAGAATCAAACCAAAAATTATACATTTAATCACATAATTTTAAATTTATTTTTATCAATTAAACTAATTATGGGGTATCCACGTACAAAACATTACAATTGTAAGGCTATCTTCTAAGAAATCAAATTAAAAAATTATTATTTTGAGTGATTTTGACACTTCAAAAATTTTTAACGTTAATAATGAAAGATGGGTAGAGACTCCACAACATTTAATCCACGTTTGCTACAATCATTCATAATTTGTTTAAATAATTTTTTTTTGTTTGCATTTATTTTCAACCTTTTCATTTTCCTTGTTAAATTCAATGAAAGCAATAACTCTAAAATAATTTATTTAATGCAATCATGTATTTATATTTTAAAGTTAAATTTTGTTAATGAATACTTTTAATACACTTGTTAAAAATTTTATATCTAATAAATTATATTTTTTAATATATTAAAATTTCTTATTAGTTATCACATTAAATACAAAAAATTATTATAAATAATAAATATAAAATCTTAAACAAGTGTTTAAGAGTACTCGCTGGTTAAATATTTTAAATCAAGAGTGAAATCAGAAATTTTTATTAGAGGGGTCAAAGATAAAATATATATAATTGATATAAAATATAAAAATTAATAAATTATCATTGAGGGATATAAAATTATTAAATTATATTATTATAAATAAAAACAAACATATAGCAAATTAACTTATATCAAATATTTAATTTATTTAACAAATTCAATAATATTCATTTAATGATACATTCACCTAAATTTTATGAGAGCCACTATCCAAACTCACTAATGTATTAATTATTAAGATATATAAAAAAAATTTATTTCAACTATTATACCAAATACCTTTTTTATAAAAAAGATAAAAATCTTATCTTAATTTAAATTTTTTTAAAGAAAAAAAAAATCAACTTTTAAATCTTTAAAAAATTACTTCAAATAAGCTCCGATAAGAATTTAAACATGATTCTATTCTGACCACAATAGTTCCATGAATCAGCATAATAACATAAATAATTAACTACTTTGAAATAAATATGAATAATTAATTAAAATTAAAAAAAATCAACAATAATTTTAATAAATAATTATACATCAATCAACTTTAAAGATGATGAAATTTTTTTTTTTTTGTAAAAACTTAAAAATGGGTTTGTTTGTCTTGTTTGGGCCAAGGCTTAAACACAGAGGGCACTGAAATGAAAAAAAGCATGATCCAATTCAAATTTCAATCCATGTGCAAATCACATGACATGAGATCCCGACAGATCAACGGAAGGAAATGATGCATCACTATCATATCATCTCATCTCATTTGATGAATCAAATCAGTCAGCCGCGGGAATAATGTCATACGTGTTTGGTTCAACATAGTCCACGTGTCAAGAAAATAACACGTGGTGAAGAAATTAACAAGGACCCACTTGTCATTTACGTACACTACATTTCTTACTAAAATTAGTAAGTTATTATTATTAAGATCACATAAATTTTTCATATAAATTTTTTAATATATAAATTTTCATAGTTGATTCTGAAAATCTTTAAATATCAAATTTAAAAAGCAATTTTTAAATTAAGATATATAATTAAATTCTTTGGAATTTGGTATGAATGAGTTATAATAATATACATAAATAACTTTTTTTTAATATCACCGGTATCTATATAAAGTAAAGTGAAGATAAAGTGTGTAAAATATTTTTAAAAAATATATATTTTACTATAATCAAACAGTAAAATAAAAATAAATATTTTACTTTATCCAAAATTTTAAAATATAATAAGAATATAAATTTAAAATTTTAATATAATTCAACGTGAAATTTCTAAAAAAAAAACAATGTGTATTATAATTCTTTAAGGGGTATGGTTTAATAAATAAAGATATATTAGATGATTTCATATTCGAATTCAGAAAATGTATTTTTTATAAGAATATAAAGTAATTAAGAAGTTTTAACCGATATCTATATTATAATATTGAATAATCTCTTAATATATCATATAAATGCATTTGATATTAATAATGTATTTAACTTAATATCATAATTTAAATATTATAAAATTAATATATTAAAAAAAAAGACAACGGGTATTATAATTGTACCCACATCACATAAATACATTACAATTGTGAGGATATCTTCTAAGCAATCAAAATAAAAATTATTATTTAAATATTTTTTACTTTGAAAATTTTTACAATTCATAAATGAAAGATGGGCAGCCACACCATGTTATCCACGTTTGTTACAATCATTCATAACCATCTTTAATCATAAAGTTTTATTCATATTTTGATGATCATGTCAATGTCAAATGAATTAATATCTTGTAATTTTGGTTATGAAAAATCCTTTTATAGTTTCAATAATTTGTTTGTTTGTATTTACTTTCAATCTTTTCATTTTTCTTGTTTGAGTCATCTTAGCCACGTGTTGCTTTTATTTGCACATTTTGTTATCAAAATATCTATTTTAAATAAAGGACAAGATTGAAAATGATCTTACATAATAAATCATTCACATTTTTTAAAAAATTAAAAATTAAAAAAAAATGAATGAATGAATCAATGGACGCCAAGATAGAAATGAAGCTAGATAATTATGATGGGTTCTTTTTATAATATATTTAAAAGGAATCCTAAGTTATATTCTAATCTTAGTAGTCTTAGTCCAAGTGATGTGATAATTAATTTAGTCTAAGTAAACAAAACCATGAAATCAAAAACAAAACTCTTTCTTTCTTGCTCCTAAACTTGGCCGTCCACTCTATTATTATTTTTTTCCTTTGATTTTGTTTTATTTTAATTCAATTAAAACAATGAAACAAATGAACTAAGTCATTGGTGGATTTCTATTTCATTAAGCTTGTAATAAATAATAAATAAATATTTATTTTATAAAAATATAAAAACAAAAGATAAATGAATTAAATCTCAACCGTTCATTTTAAGTTTTCAAGATAAAGATTAATGAGATTTTAACACTTGTCAAAATCTTATTAATTCAAAATTAATAAAATAAGAATATACTAAATAATGATATTTAATATCATCAAATAATATTATGTGTCATCTTATCATTATTTTGATAATAATTATCAAATAATAAAATATTATAATCCTAATTTTATATAAATTCCTATATTATATACAAATAGCATTTTTGGCACTTAAAAAATTACTAAAATATTTTTCGAACTAATAAATATCAAAGTGTTATTGTCAGAAATTTTATTTTTTATTAATAAAAAATAAAATTACCTTTCGATTAACTTATTAAAGGAATTTAATTATTCGTCAATACAAAATATCATTAACTATATGAATGATATTTTTAAGTCTATCATTAATATCAACTACAAAGTATTTTCTAAGTTTATCATAAATTAAATATGAGTTAATATAAACTTTTTCATATTATTTTGGTACAACTCATTATAACCAAAATTCTCAATGAGTATAAATGACCTCCAGTAAGGTATCATAACTCTTAGAATATAGATAATGTATTTTCGAATAAACTCATATAATCATACTTATTTATAGTAAAGTTTCTCTATTATTGACTCTTGATCGAATGCAAACCATGAAGTCGTTAAACCCCCAATTCAATCATAGGATCAGAAAATCAATTATATACGGAATCAACGTATTCAAAAACTCATTTTCAAAAATCGCTTATTTTGATTAGAGATTTTGATCCTGTGCATGATATTTTCGTCTAGGACCTAAAGCTCAAATATTGGAGCTAGCAAATTCTATATTGACTATCACCTATCCTCATATATTAAAAACGTATTACCATCAAGTTTCTTTTATTAGGTGTCGTTAACCTAGTACGATATATACAAGTGAATGATACTTTTCAATATAAAAGACAATTGTAATATCTTAGGTCAAAGGACTAGTAATACACTCATATGGCTATGCAACGAATCATTGACTACAGATAATCGCTTATATAATTCGTCACATTTGATTACGTTCAATAATACATTCTCTAATGTATTATCTATATTTAATCTCTTGTGATATGAGATTTGTCACTCAACTATTAATATCGAACATTAATCTTTGGTAATACAAAATGTGTCAGTAATATAATGTCTTGTCTTTTATGACATTACCTCAACCGAGAATATTTTTGAATATATTTATATCATAAATTATGTACTTATAATTACAAATCTTCATTGGTAGAATTTTGACACATAATACATTATAAAAATACATCTTACATTAATAAATAAAATAATAATAATAATAATTAAATAAAATATAAGATGAAAATATATCATTTTATTAGTTATAAATATTTTTATAATTAATTATAAAAATAATATAACCGAATCGAATGATATAATTTGTTTTAAGGTATATCTCCGTCACAACCATGATTCAATCTCAATCATGCATTTACACGATGATTGTTAAAATTTATTTAAATGACTTGTTTAAAAATTAAAGAAGTAACAATATCCATTTGATATTGTTTTTCAAGCATAGTTCTTTTAGAAAAAGAAAAAGAAATTAAAATCTTTATTATTAAAAGTATAAAATTGGACTTTGAATTTTTTTATTAAAAGAAACTAATATTTTTAATTTTCCAAAATTTTTTTGTAATGATTAATAAATAATACAAGCATATTAAAAAATATATATATTTAAAAAGCCAAAAATAGTTATATTAAATGAGCACTTCATCAAGTTTTAATTGTTAGTTAAGGTTAATCACTTCATCAAGTTATTTAATTAAGCATTAAGTTAAAACGACATGGGCAATGGCTCAAAGTACAACTTTTTATTATTTATTTATTTATTTTTCAAATTTAAAAGTAAGTTTACAACTTTTTGAGTATTGCAAGAAATCATAATAATCATAAAGGTAAAAGAGGTTGCTTTAACCAAGGATAATACATACTTGTAAATTCTACTATAAGGTAAAGGAATCTCCTTATTGGTATGCATGTGTTGCATGAGAATACGTGTTTATATTTTCTTTGCTTGAACTTTAATTTTAGCCAATGAATTAACCGATTGGTATTATTCATGAGCAAAAAGTCAATTAAAATGTTCACCTTATTTTCTTTTTATTAACTAGATAATGGTAGAATTGGCAATGATAATTAAGCACATTTTACCTTAATTTGATGGATAAGAATATAGTAAACAATTATTTTTGTGTTAATTTTGTATTCGAATTTGACCACTCAAATTATAAGTCGAATTCTACGTTATTTATATGATTTTTATTTATATTTTAATCAATTTATTCTTTTTAATAATTATATAATAACATTATATTAATTAATATTATTTAATTTATACAAAAATATTTTAAAGATTAATTCAATAAATAAGTTTAATTAATGTGAAATTTGCCATATTGTTCATTATTAAATGTTATTTTTCGTAAGCTAATTTTTATTGTAAGAATTAATTGATTCAATTAATAAAATATTTTAAAGCAGTGCAATAAATTTAAGTTTCAACTCTAATATAAAATTCGAATCATAAAAATTCAAATTTGAATAATTTGAATTTTTATAATTATCTTTCATTTATTGAAATATCATATTGTTACAAATAATTTAATAAATAAATTTTATACTTTAAAAAATCTAATTAAATAAAAAATTAAAATATTTATATTAAGTTAAAGATTATGGTAGACCGTACAACATTCAATTTTTCAGAAAGAAGACTTTTCAAACGTTGTACAGGTTTTATTTAGAAAGAGACTTCTAGGGCACGTTAGTATACAATCAGTTATAACTAAAACATTTTTTTTATAATTATTAATTTTTATTGTATTTTTATAAATTTAAAATTATATTAAAAATTATAATAAAAAAGGTTGAAAAAATTACAATAATTGCACATACAATAAATTTACGGGGTAAGAGTTTTTTCTTTGAAGGTTACCATTGCGAAGTCAATATAAAAAGGATACAAACTTTGACTACTCTAAGCTTGGATAAAGAGGATATAAAAAGGATACGTTAGCGTGATCAAGACCGTTAGATATGAGGCTGAATTTTAAAATTCCTTACTTTATTTGATTTAATACCCAACAACCCCTTATTTAATTTCACATAATTTTTTATTATAAAAAATATTGGATAATCTTTTTTAAAAATAAAAAATATTAATTTAAAACATAAGAAAAAAATAATTATTAATTTTTAAAAAAATTAAAGTAACTTCAAATATGAAAATTACTAAAATTAAAGTGAAAACGTATACGTAATACTTAAAATATCTATACCTAAAAGTTGAAATATAAACACAATTAGTTGAAATTAAGACTAATATAACATAAATTAATGTATTGTCGGCAATTTCAAAAGATATCAATTATCTATTTTTTTTTTTTTTAAATATTAAAAAATAAATAGTGTTCAAGATATAAATTAATGTATATAAATTGATGTGATATATTAATAAAAATATATAATTAATAATAATAAATAATAAGACCATGTAAAAATTAATATTATTATGATATATTAATTTATACATAAGAATTTCTATAAAGATTAAAATTCTCTCAAATAAATTTAGAAAAATTATTTAAAAATTTTATATTAATTTAGTTATAAAATTTTGTGTCCAAATACTAGCAAACTTGTTTTTTTTTTTTTGAAATAAGCTTGATATATTATTTATTCATTAGTAGGTGTTACGAAACTATCACATTAATTATTAAATAATAAAATCAGTTAAAATATAATAATAATTATTGAAAATGCATAATTTTTGTGATTGGTTGAGTAATATTCCACATTTAAATTAATTTATAAAATTTTAATTTTTAATTAATGTGAAATTTGACATATTATTTATTATTAAATGTTATAAGACTATCACATTAATTATTAAATAATAAAATCAACTACTTGATGCATAGTAACTATTGAATGTGATGAGTGTTAAATCAAATTACATATAAATTACTTATAAGTGTCACATTAGAATATAAAAATTTATAAATTAGTTGCAGAAAAAATATTGTATGTGAATTACAACAATTATAATATTTTTAAAAAAATTTGTAAAAAAAAAAAATTATAAAAATTTAGAAAACAAAATATTTAAGTAAAAGCCATTAATATGGCAACCAGCCAGATCCTGGATTGTAGACTAAAGCAAGGCTAAAAGCAAAAGTAACCAAACATTGTTTTAAAATTTTAATTAATTAATTAATTATTAAAAAAGAAAAAGAAAAAAACTGCCTCTATATAAAGCTGTTTTTTACCAAACTACCAAATAAAAACCAACACCAACTGCCCTTCCTCTCTCTCTTTCTCTCTCTGTTTAAACTGTTGCTTAACGCCAACAGCACCACCAGACGCAAACATAGCAGCATCTTTACGTCTGTCTCTGTTTCTCTCTCTCTTTTATATTCTTCACTTAAGAGTTTCTCTCTCTCTCTCTCAGGCTCTATCTCCTCCGATAAGAACAACTGTTACCGACTGTTCTATTACCATGGACGGCGTAGCAGAGAATCTCGCCTCCTCATTCTCTTCTTCCTCTTCTTCCTCTTCGGACATGAGTACCGACACGCCCCGTGCTTCTTCGTCTTCGTCTTCGACCTCGGCCGTCTGTCGGGCGTTACAGTTTATACAATCCGATGACTCTGATTTGAAGCTCGAAGCGGCGAAGGAAATCCGGAGACTCACAAAAACTTCTCAAAGATGTCGGAGGCAGCTCGAGGAAGCTGTTAAGCCACTTGTTCAAATGCTCAGAGCCAACGACCAGCCGGAGTCTTATCATGAATCGGCTCTTCTCGCGCTTCTAAATCTAGCCGTTAAAGATGAAAAGTACGTATATATTGAAATGTCCTTTTTTTTTTGTTGTTCTCTTATAGTTTTTTTGAAAATTTCTGAGTGATTATGGTACATGTATATTATGCAATTCAAAATTTCAAATTGAATTGAAAAGACCATTGTTCAAAGTTTTGAATAATTCTATTATCTTTTCGAATTTGTTTTTCTTTTTTGGAAATTAAGGATTTTTGGAGATTTCTTGTTTGCTGCGTAGTTTCGGACTCTGTGTTACTTTTTTTTAGGAGATTTTTTATGGAAATTAAGGATTTTTGGAGATTTCTTGTTGGCTGCGTAGTTTTGGACTCTGCGTTACTTTTCTAGAGGAGATTTTTATTATGATTATTTATTTATTTATTCATTTATTTTTTTCCTTCGGTGTTACTTTTTTCCTCGGCTTCATCAATTTGGGGAAAAGAAAAATCAACACCGAGTTTCGTGATTCCATTTTTTTTTCTTTTTAAATTGCTGACTTTCTTTATTTATACCTAATTTAAAAATAAATTAATTTGTAAGAGAAATACAAAGAAAAAATTAATATTTTTAAATATTAGCTATTGCATTGAGAGGTCCTCCTCATTAAAATATTTTCGGTTTTTCTATTTTAATTTGAAAGATTTGTTTTATGGTCAAGAATATCTCTTTATTACTGTTTTCTTCTCTGTTTTCACCAACCAAACAGGGAATAAGAAACAATAAAATTTGGGTGTTGAATCACGTTATAACAAAATTTTCGTTGATGATTGTCATGAAAGTGTCGGTCGAATCACGACTATTTCACATACCCTAGAGGATGAAACCATTTTCTTAGAAAAAAAAAAAGGGAAAGTGGGAAACCTGATGATGCTTTAATGGTTGAAGCCTATCTCGATTTTTGATTGGAGGTGGGCTAGTTGTTCTTTGGTTCACATGATACACTTGCTTTTACCCTTTTCTCTTTTCCTTTCTAATATCTTCGATTTCAAGATATCATAGCATTAGCATATATTCCAATTCCTATCTGCCCGAAGCGGCTACAAACAAAAGGGAAGGGCAACAGACGATTCTCATATTGGATCTTGATTGGTTGATATAGATAACTATGTTTTTTAATAATAGCAAAAAGTTATGATTTTTGTGAAATCATACTGCAGGGAAGCTCCCTAGTTGTTTTTTTGTATCATTGACTATTTGACTTTACCAGTAATCCTTAGATTATGAAAAACATTGCAATATTAAGTTTTTTTTCCCCATCTTTCTGCTTATGTGATTGTGATTGTCAAGATATGTAGGAAGTGGGAAAGTCATTTGAAAGTATGTAGTCTTTTGACCTAATCAATGGAACTTTGTGATTGGATATGGAATTTGTTCTTGTATGAACTCATCAGTAGACAGTTCAATGACTGCTTTTAGCTTGCGCTAAACGTAGGAAGTGAATTTGTTGTTATTTTGTCTGAAATCAATATTGATTCAGCTGTAATACCATTATAAAGTTGCATGTGCAAATCAGAGGACTTGTTAATTGTAGAAAGTGGGATTCATGTTGCTGACCCACTATATAGGTAGTTGCAAGCTTCCCTGTTACTGTTCAATCAGTTCGGTTTGCTATTTTGTTTGTTTTTGTTTTATCCTGCTTTCCTTTTTGAATGTATGTGGTTCGCTTCTGATTACTAATTTCACATACTTTTAATGTGATATATTCAATTTAAGTTTCAAGATTGATACTTTCGGATTCATATACTTTTCTTTTAGTTGATTTTGGCATCATATCTTTGCAGGAACAAGATCAATATTGTTGAAGCTGGTGCCTTAGAACCAATAATTATTTTCCTTAAATCATCAAATTTGAGCCTACAGGAGTATGCTACTGCATCTTTGCTCACTCTATCTGCTGCTTCTGTCAATAAGCCATTTATAGGTGATTCTGGTGCCATCCCTCTCCTTGTGGAAATCTTTGGACATGGAAGCCGACAAGCCAAGTCTGATGCTGTAACGGCTCTTTCAAATCTTTCAACACACCCAGATAATCTCCGCATCATTCTCGAAACAAATCCTATCCCTTCTATAGTTAATCTGCTGATATATTGTAAAAAGTCATCAAAAATAGCCGAGAAATGTACTGCTCTTATAGAATCTTTAGTGGAGCTTGAGACGGGCAGAACTGCATTGACATCTGAAGAAGGTGGAGTGCTTGCAGTTGTTGAAGTTTTGGAAAATGGATCTCTTCAAGGTCGGGAGCATGCTGTTGGGGCATTACTTATGATGTGTCAGAGCGACCGTTGTAAATATAGAGAACCACTTCTTAGAGAAGGTGTGATCCCGGGACTTCTTGAACTCACTGTTCAAGGAACACCCAAGTCTCAGAAAAAAGCACAAACGCTCTTGCGGTTGTTGAGGGAATCTCCAGATCCAAGATCAGAGCTTCAACCTGATACACTAGAGAATATTGTCTGCAACATAATCTCTCAGATTGATGGAGATGATCAATCAGGGAAAGCAAAAAGAATGCTAGCTGAGATGGTGCAAGTTAGCATGGAACAGAGCTTGAGACATTTACAGGAAAGGGCACTGGTATGCACACCAACTGATTTGCCTATTGCTAGTTGTACTTCTGAAGTTCCTTCAAAATAATTGTTGTGGTTTATCAGCTCTGCTTTTCTTGAGGTTTGTGAGATAAAATTTTCTGTTGTAGAAAGATGGAAAAAAATATATATATATATATAGTGAAAAATGCCAGTCCAGGCCTTTGTCGTGGTATCGGGTGACTGGTAAGTGTCAATAAAGGTATTAATTGTACGAGGGGTGAAAGCATATTTTACTGGTTTGCTTGTAAAGTAAACTCTTGTATACAGATGCCAAAGTTATTTTTTTCTCCTTTACACAGGTTTTATTGCAGATGAAAGCATAGTCCCCTTTCCTTTTGTTAAATGACCTCAATGAGCTGAGGAAGTAAACATTGTTTAGTTCTTCAATTTTTGTAAAGATCGAAATTTGCGGGATGTTATCCATCAAAGAAAATGAAAAACAAGAAAATCTCTGAATATGACTTTGAAATGTCAGGAATTCTAAATCTGACTTGGTCTGACGGTGATTCTACCGTGCTTTGAAAATGAAAGTTAAAAAATATTTAATAATACTAACTTTTAGCACACGGACCTAAAAGACAAAAGCTGTTTTAGCCGTTAAGCTGTTTTGTTCTTGGTGCTTGGGGAGATTTTGTTAGCGGAAAAAAATGACTTCTACCACCAGAATTTGATAGATATGAAGTCATTGTCAATCTAATGCTTGATGAATTAATTCATATATATTTTGTTTGATGGTCAAAATCTCATTCATTGCAGGTCTGAATTTCCAGGAAGTTTAGTTCCGTTTGTTCCCCATACAAAAAGTTTGGCGGTAGAAAATTGATTTTTGGTTCCAAAGTATTGAAATAGTTTGAATTTATTAGCCTCTAAATAGTTTTATAGTTAAATATTGGACCAATCTGTAATGGGTAATAAAATATGTTTTTTAGTTCGGTTTGTTCCCCAAACAAAAGTTTGGCCATAGGAATTCAATTTTTCGTTCCAAAAAATTGAAAGTAGCTTGATTTTTTTTTTTTTTATACAAAAAATTCACACACGTTCAGTTATTACTATAAACTCATACACGTTCAATTATTATTATAGTATTCAGTCATATTTAGGATCAAGTACTTATCTTATAGATACGTATAAATTTAATTTATGACGCAAGTACAAAAATTACGTACAATAATATTAAATATAAGATAAAATCTTAACCTGATCTCTTTGATAATTCAATAAAAAGAATCTCATAAAATCTTAACCTGATTTCTTTAATAATTCAATAAAAAGAATCATGAGATGAGAATCGAATTTGGGATCTTAAGATTTCAAATCTAACTCCTAGTATAAGATCATCCCTGAAAAGAGATTATAACTTGAATTTATTAGTCTCTAAATAGTATTATAGTTAAATATTGGACCAATATGTAATGGGTAGTGAAATATTTCTTTGTCATGAATGAAGGGTCCAAATTGTTTGTTTGATTTGACCGCCATCAACCCTACTTTCCATTAAAAGTGGTGGAAATGGAAAAATTGGAAATACAATCCAATTTGATTATTCCGAAGAATTTTAGAATTCTTTTCATAATTGATTCTTGAATG
The DNA here is from genome assembly GCA_035590515.1 of Trichilia minutiflora. Classification (NCBI taxonomy): domain Eukaryota; kingdom Viridiplantae; phylum Streptophyta; class Magnoliopsida; order Sapindales; family Meliaceae; genus Trichilia; species Trichilia minutiflora. The sequence goes on along the minus strand of JAVXUL010000021.1, from coordinate 4,272,229 downwards.
AATGAAGGTCATAATTGTAATTTAATTATGATAAGGTCCTATTGGTTCTTCATATAAATTTAGTGAAAACATGATATAGTATCGTGATTCTGTTGAACTGCTCAATTAAATTATATTTCAGTCTAATTTGTAGTTACTATTTAACATCAACTGTAGATGGATTGTGTTGGAATTGGATTGTCAATGAAGAATATTTAATTTGAATACGGCCCCACTTTAAGTTAGAATCCAAAGTTTCAAGATAAGATAATTGAAAAAACAATAAATCAACAGATATTTATTTATCTATTTATTATTCTTTGATTTTGTAATTAAATTTTAATCTACAAAATTTTATTCAATCTAAATTATTTATTATTAATATAAGGGTGTTATTATTACTTATCTTTCTAACATTTGACAATATTTTATTTATATAACAAAATATAAAAATAATCACTTACTTCCTCTGTTTTTTTTAAAATATTTTTTCAATAATTAATCTTTTATAATTACTTTTTTTGAAAATATTTTATTTGAAGGCAGAAATGTCATTTATTATTCTTATAAAAATATTTATAACAAAAATTTTCCTATGATTTTAAAAAATGTCACTTACCTCTTGCCCATCAACTTTTTTTACTTAAAACTATCATAATATCCTTATCACAAGCCTTATTATTATTTTAAATAATAAAAGTATTATAATAATTTCAAATTAAAAAAATGATGGGTAATGAATAAGTGATATTTTTAAAAATTATCGAAATTTTTTTGTTATAAACATTTTTACAGGGATAAATGATATTTTAATAAACCATAAGGGTGTTTGTCTTTTTTTCTTTATTTAAAATTATTTTACTTTTAAAAATAAAAATTAAGAAAATACTTATTAATACTATTTTACAATGAGATTCTTATATATATTTTTTAACATTATGTTTAACACTTGTGTTTTCGTCCTATAATTGTTATACCCACGACACTTCAATTTCAAATTGTCTAAATCAAATCATTTTACATCTTTTATTATATCAAAGAACATTATGAATGTATACTGATAAAATCATAAAAACATCATATATATATATATATATATATGTTTTAAGTTATTTACCGTAATTTAGATAAATATATTATATTTATATCGTATTAATAAATTTATAATATTTTTTATGTTATTTTGAATTTAATCATTTATTAATCATATTAGAAACCCTCAATTCGGATACAATCTATTTATTAATTATATTTTTATTTATTAATCATATCATATGTTTATTAAACATGTGACATAATACGATACGATTATTAGTTTATCAAATAGATAATTCGATTATTAACTTTATTTAACTCATTCAACTCATTTAATTATAAATTAAATATAAAAATATCAATAATTATAATTATCATATTAAACGATTATTTGTTTAAATATAATTATCTATTTAGATATGATTATTTATTTAAATATAATTATTTTTTTAATTAATCACGTCTTAATAATATTTTAAACGAATTTATAAGGTCAAACTTAAATATGACACGATTGTTAATCGTATGATACGAATATGACATGCTTATTATTTATATTAAAATTTTTAAATCTAAATTTATTTAATTAGATTAAATTTATGTTAAATAATCATGTCATGCCGTAAATTACTATCCCTAATTTAAAGTGTTATTATAATCATCTAACACTTTGCAAACATGTTAGAGAATCCTTCGGATTTTGTTGGGAAATGTAGATACATAAAATTCAATATAATATATTTAATATTTTATTTTTTCTAGTGTATTAGGTTTGGATATTGTCAATATCATATTTGAGTAGTAGAAATTAATAAATTATTGCTATTCCATCTTATTCTTTTATAAATTATTTGATCAAATAATTTACAATAATTTAATGGATGTTCACTAAGAGATAAATAAGGAGTTTAAAAAAATATATGTAAGTTCTAAGTGTCTCTTTTATCTTTTTTTTTTTTTTTAACTTTTTAAAAATAATTTGTGTTTCATAAGATTGTTTTGTTTGGCACACCATAAATAACGTTATTTGATTCTTTTGGATATTATATTAAAGAAGATGTATAACTATAGTTTTTTTAAATGTCAAATATTTTTTATAAGTATTTTTATGTTATTTGATTGTAATTAGAGTATTAACTTTTATAAATTAAAAATTATTTTATTTTTATTAAGAGAAATAGATTAAATTTTAGGTTTTACTTTATTTTTCTTGTAATGAAATTTTAGAGGTGATAAACGGGCTAGACCAGCATGGCCTGGTATAGGTTCAATATGTGAATAGTAAATATGATAGATACAGTTTTATAAATAATAAAAGCATGGCTCAATCTGACCAAGTATTAGGATCGTGGATCGAGAATTTAGACCTTTAAGTTCGTTATGAGCTTGGGCTTGACATAACTCATGCCATATTTTGACCTAAGCCTTTCATGGGCTATGCCAAACACAAGGCCATAACGGGCCCTGGACTAAGCTCAAGTCTAAGGGCCTAAATGAATTCTCTGCTCAACATGGTTATAATGCTGCATCACTTTTTTTGTTTTTCGGGAGTTTAAAATGTTAAGTTTTGCAATTCAATTTCAAGCTTAATTTTATATGTTAATGACTCAATCCAAGTATCTAACATTTGAGCAATTTATACTTATAAAGAATATTAATATTAATATTCAAATTCATATCTTATATTAATAATTCATAATTTATAACTCATAGCTCATAAGTTATCACTCATCACTCATCACTCATAACTAACATTCAATATTCATAAACCTAAACAAAATAGGTGAATTTACATCACCATAGTTACAACATATTCCAATTAGGTTGATACCCAATGAATAATCTATTATTTTTAATTCACCAATTTAAAAATTTTATATCAATTAAAAAAATGATACATATAGAACCAAATATAAAAATAGAACCCGAATCAAGTTAGAGATCAGAAGTAGCAAAAACATAACAGAACCAAGCTAAAAAATACCAGAAATACAACTAAGCACCAGAGGTTTAAAACCAACCACTAGAAATATAACCAAGTACCAAAACCAAGTATTAGAAACAAATACCAAAAACAGAACTCGAGCTAAAATTAAATTGATCAATGAAAATTAATGATCACTAGTAAAATTAATTTTGATCAATATTATAACAATCATTTTTTCTATTAATATCTTGATTTTTATTTTGAATTATATCTTCTATATCTTCTTAATCTTTCAAGTTTATCAAACAATTCAAAACTTTCGATAACAACCTTGATCTCTTTTCATTCAGTACCCTATTTGATGTAACTGTAGACACTGAATGAGTTAGTATATTACGAGCTATTTGCTGTCTACCATTGCAAAATATCAAAATTTCTTTTTTCTTTAAGGGTAAACAAATGTAGGTTCCATTGTACATTTTGGCTGAGTTGTTGGGATCAATAGTTGCTAGTAGAACATTAAGTTTAATTCTTGATGTAACTGCCAAAGATTATTATGGAACTGTGCCTGTTGGATCAAGTGGATAGTCTTTTGTTGCGGAAATCATTATCTCCATCCTCTTGATGTTTGTGATCTCTGGTGGTGTTACTGATAGTAGAGCAGTTTGTATACATAAGCTACTACAACAAAACAGGCCTTCTGCGACGCCACGTGGCGTCGCTAAAGGTAGAAATTGGCAATAAATAGTTATATTATCATACTCAATTCAATCATACGTAACTATAATTTATAAATAATATAATAATATAATTTATACTTAAGAAT
>JAVXUL010000021.1:4256986-4268362 GCA_035590515.1 Trichilia minutiflora | reverse complement strand
CTCTGTTGATTAGTATGTGCTTTTAACTAATAGTGGTGAGCTTGAGTACTTTGAAGAAGTAATGGAGGATGAAAATAAAAATGAGTGGATTGATATAATGAATGATGAGATGAAATCCTTGAATGATAACCGTACATTTAAGTTGGTGAAATTACCTAAGGGTAAGAAAGTTTTGAAAAATCGCTGGATTTACAAATTGAAGTAAGATGAGAATTCTTCACGTTCGCGATATAAGGCTAGACTAGTCGTCAAGGGATTTAGTCAGAAAAAGGGAATTGATTTTGATGAGATCTTCTCTCTACTTGTCAAGATGTCTTCTATCAGAATTGTTATGGGTTTAGCAGCTACACTTGATCTTGAGATTGAGCAAATAGATATGACAACCGCTTTCCTTTATGGTGAGTTGGAGAAAAAAATTTACATAGAACAGTCAGAGGGTTATAAAGTGAAAGGTAAGGAGGATTTTATTTGCAAATTAAATAAGAGCCTGTACAAATTAAAGCAGGCACCACGACAATGGTATAGAAAATTTGAGTCTATTATGGGGGAGCAAGCCTATAAGAAGACTACTTCTGATCATTGTGTATTCGTGAAAAAGTTCTCTGATGGTGACTTTATTATCTTATTGCTCTATGTTGATGATGTGCTTATAGTTAGTCAAGATACTTCTAAGATTAAGAAGTTGAAGAGTGATTTATGTAGGACGTTTGGAATGAAAGATTTGGGACCGACTAAGCAGATTCTTGTAATAAGGATCAATCATGATAGAAAAGCTAAAATGATCTAGTTATCATAGAAAAAGTATATTGAGAAAGTACTTCAGTGGTTTAACATGGATAAAGCTAAAGTGGTGAGCATTTCTCTTGCTATACACTTTAAGCTTAGTAAGAAGCAATGTACATCTAGTGAGAAGAAAGTGAAAAAGATGAAAAGTGTTCTTTATGCATCTGTAGTTGGTAGTTTGATGTATGCAATAGTTTGGACCAAGCCAGATTTAGCTTATGTTGTGGGAATGGTTAGTCGTTTTCTTTCAAATCCAAGAAGGGAACATTAGAATACAGTGAAGTGAATTTTGAAATGTCTTCGAGGCACTTCTAGTTTGAAACTTTCATTTGGGAGTGAGAAGGTAGTAATCACTGGATTCACCGATTCAGACATGACGGGAGATGTTAATATTAGAAGATCTATTTTGGGTTATTTGATGATGTTCTCAAGGGAAGCATTCTAGATTATAGAAATGTGTTGCTTTATCTACCACAGAGGCAGAATTCATTGCAATAACAGAAGCATGTAAAGAGTTGTTGTGGTTGAAAGAGTTTACGCGAGAGTTTGGCTTGAATCAAGATAGTTTTGCGTTACTATACGATAGTTAAAGTGCCATACATCTTGCGAAGAACTCTACTTTCCATTCAAAATCGAAGCATATTGATGTTAGATATCATTGGATTTGACATACTTTGGAGTCTAGAGAGATAAAGCTCAAGAAAGTACATACCGATAATAATGGTGCTGATATGATAACCAAGTCACTTCCGAAAGAGAAATTTGAATTTTGTCGGCATAAGATCGGTATGATTTTTGCATGATGTCTTGAAGTTATGATTTCTCCCCAATTGGGGTAGAGGGGGAGATTTGTTGGGCTGTGCCTAATATCCAGCCCAAGTTCCAAATCAAATTAATCCTAATTCTAATCAAATTTTCTCTCTAGAAGTAAATTATAATTGAAATCAATCTCTCTATATATTTAAAGACGAGACAGAGATAAAAAAGATTAAGGCATCAAATTGAAAATAAGGACAACACAGCAAAAGGAAGGAAGGACGATAGAAGAAAAAAGGCAACATTTTTTCAAAAATTTTTGTGCGCAAATTTTGTTTTTCTGAAGATCAAAGGACAATCCACCGTTCGATCGAGCTAAAATTTTAGAAGTAAGTTTAAAACATCTAGTTATTCAATCTGAACGGTTTGATTGTCGTTTCGATAACTATAACTTAGACCTGAAAGCCAATTTCAAAAGTGTTTATTTTTGGGTGAGAAAGATTTGTTTGCTACCAATTTCTGAGTTGTTTTTGGATTGATCTTCATTTGTTATTGTTGAGAGTGTTTACTCTATTGTTATTAGTGATTGTGGAATAGGTTTTGTACCTATTAAATTTAGATTTGTACTTAAAATTTTATAGTAGAGATTTGGATGGACTCTGAGAACAGTCCCGTGATTTTTATCCTTCATATTGAAGGAGTTTTTCACGTTAAAAATTGGATTGTGTTAATCATTATTTTGCTGTCTATATTTGTGTTTGGTGTGTTTGTTTGGTTCCTCACAGGTTCAATCAAAGAGAGAATTCTGTATTTTTCCATAACATTTTTTCTACAATTCCCAATTATCGCACAAAGATCATAATGTTCTGAGGTGTGAGTTTTGACTTTATATTCCTCACTAGGGATATGTCTATAAAAGGCTGGCGAAAGGCCAACAGTGGCGGTGGGTTTCATATGAAAGCGTGGTGTTGGCATCTAGAAATGTCAAATATCCAATCCTTGGTAAAGTTGCTAAATTTTTCTAGATTCAAGATCTCTAAATGTGATGAAAGTTTAGTACTTAGTTTCATCTCTTTCCTATATTTTTTAACAAAAAGCGATAATGGTTAAATTGAACGAAACCGTTTTGACAAAATAGAACTTGCAAAATATAGGAACTTAATTTAGTGCCTATTTGGCCTAACTTTTTTTATTACTTCTCAATCTCTTTTTGTCAAATGTTTGACCCAGCTTTTTTACTGTTTCTCAATCTTTTTTTGTCAAAAGCTATGCCAAACATATAAAAATAAAAAAGATTTTTTTATAAAAAGGTCTTTTTGAATTTATGAATAAAAGAGAGATTTTTAAAAAGTTAAGAAAAATGAGTTTTCTCTCCTCTTCTCATTAAAAATATGTATGAAATATTATTTTTGTTTCTAAAATATCCTTGACATAATTCTTCGTTCTTTAGGCATCATTAACGCCCATCAGCCTTTCCCCTCTTTTTTAACCACTCTCTCTCTAGCATCAACTTTTTCTCGTCAAAGATTTTTCTCTCCGATAAAATCTTCTGTCTTTTCTTATCTATCTAAATTTTTGTAAAATCTAGAATCCAATTCATTGGATTATTAATTTACTCGATTTTATTGATTGATTTTTTGAATGGGCCATGAGTATGTTTGATTTCTGAAAAAATATAGAAAAAAAAATATATTGTAAAATTTTGAATCTAGATTATCTGTACTAGATAACGTTCCACTACTCCTTGATCAATGAGTTTTTCATTAGTATCCAGAATAAAATGAACTACTTTGACGTTATCCTCAAAACACACACATATATAATATGACCACTTCTAACTTTCACATCTAATTACTATCTTCAAAACATTCTGCAGAACTTATTGGCTACTACTACAAAGCGTGATGACATTGTTAACGAAGATGAAAACCTATCAAAAATGGAAGAAGGTCTTGCTTCTTTCTCTAGGGCTACACTGACCAATGGCAATAAGATTTGTTTTTTTTCACCTTCAGTTTTTACCATATCACAAAAGGTTAGTCAACAAAACCCCGAATATTTATAATCAATTGTTCTTGTTATAAATTTCATTTGTTTTTTGGGTTGTTTTGCAGTTGATTGCTGAGGTGATTGGAACATACTTTGTGATATTTGCTGGTTGTGGTTCTGTAGCTGTGAATAAGATTTATGGATCAATAACGTTTCCAGGCGTATGTGTTACATGGGGTTCGGTTGTAATGGTTATGATTTACACTTTAGGGCATATTTCTGGGGCTCACTTTAATCCTGCAGTTACCACCGCTCTTGCCATTGTTGGTCGGTTTCCATGGAAAGAGGTAGTTAGTTAATCATCAATGTCCATATTTATTTCTTATTTAAGTGTTAATAATTGATGATTAACTAATATAAATGTATTATAGGTTCCCTTATACATTGTGGCTGAGTTGTTGGGATCAATACTTGCTAGTGGAACATTAAGTTTAATGCTTGATGTAACTTCTAAAGATTATTATGGAACTGTTCCTGTTGGACCGAGTGGGCAATCTTTTGTTGCGGAAATCATCATATCCTTCCTCTTGATGTTTGTGATCTCTGGTGTTGTCACTGATAGTAGAGCGGTTTGTATACATAATCTGATAAGCTCATCATTTCTTTCCAATTTTATTTTCTCTAAAGTTTACAGCAATATTATTTGAATCACAGCAGAATGGAGAATTTGGAGGAGTTGCTGTTGGAATGACCATAATGCTGAACGTTTTCGTAGCCGGGTAATTTTCTGCCTTATGGTCTAAGATACCATTACTCTCTTGTTTTTTATTTCAAAATTATAGGGTTTGGTTTGTTTTGATTCAAACTTTACAAGGACAAAAATGAAAAATAAGGAGTATCGTGTAATTTTTAAAATAGCAGGGAAGTAATGAAGTATTAATCCAAAAAATAGGAGAAATGGTATTTTATCTATTTTCAATTATAGTATTATTTTCAAAGGGATTGATTGTTGTGTTAATTATGAACATATGATCTAACATATGAATGTTTGTGGAATTAATTGTACAGGCCAGTTTTCGGAGCTTCAATGAATCCTGCAAGAAGCATTGGACCAGCTATCGTGAGGCATGAATACAAAGCAATATGGGTTTATGTAGTAGGACCAATTGTTGGAACCGTGGCAGGAGCATTAGCATATAACGTGTTAAGAGCCACAGATAAGCCAATTAGTGAATTAAGGGAAAGCATATCCAAATAATAATCTTAATTGTTTGGTAATTGATATTCGTTTTCATACGTTCCGAACTCGTAGATTTTTTTTTTTTATTTCTTGCTCCCAATGTAAGTAGTTTTATCCTTTAAGATATTAGATATCACCATGATTGAAATCAATGCTTGTATGTGTGTATATATGTATATGTTTGCATTCTAAAAATATTAAATACATATCAGCCACATTATAGTAAACAATTTATCAGGTGGATCGATTGTATACTTTATCTTTTGATGTGTGTATACTTGATCTTTCCAATAATGCTTTTGTCGGGATCCATTTTCCACTTTAAATCTTCTGAGAAGAATATGTCAAAGACAACCTAAAATCTCAAACTTGCGGGAAACTTGTTTATCAGGAGATATACCTGATTGTTTGATGAATTGGCCTCGCTCGTTCATTTTGAATTTAGGTTCCAATAAATTCACTGGTCGCCTTCCAACACTTGAATCGTTCATTTTGAATATAGGTTACAATAAAATCTCGAGTCGTTGAATCGAAAACAACAAATTTTATGGAATAGTACCCGTGTCGGTTAGAAATTGTACAGAGTTAGTAACGCTTGACATAGGAAATAACGAGTTTGAGGGTAATCATCCAAGATGGTTGGGGAAAAATTTTCAAGATTGATGATTCTCACTCTTCGATCGAATAAATTTTATGGACAGTTTACCAGTAATTTTGCTGATTGACTTTTCTACAAATCTTAGATCTTGCTTGCAATAATCTCTCGGACGATTCCAAGATGTATCAATAACCTGAGCGTCAATGTGACGCATTGAACTATTATGGGCAGGATGCTATAACCTTTTATCCAAATGGATTCAATTTTAACGAGGATGCTTCAATTGTCATGAAAAGAATAGTAGTTGACTATAGCGCCATTCTTAATCCGTTAAGAATCATCAACCTATCCAAAAGCAGTTTCTTTGTAGAGATTCCCGTTGAAGTAACAAGTCTTGAAGCATTGCAATCATTAAATTTGTCGGACAATCTTTTACTGGAAAAATTCCTGAAAAGATTGGTGCCATAAGATCGTTAGAATCTATTGATTTCTCAACAAGTAACCTTTTGGGTAAAATTCCTTCTAGTAGTATGTCAAATTTGACATTCATGAATCACTTAAATTTAGGCTACAATCACTTGAATGAAGAAATTCCTTATCAAGCAACTGCAAAATTTCAATGTATCTTGTTTTGTTGGCGATGATCTTTGTGGATCTCCCCTTCCCACGAATTGTACCGAGAATGTTTCAATCTCTGAAGGTAAAAAAGGTGGAGAAGAAGTTGAGGATTGAGTGGACTGACTGGTTCTATGTGAGCATTCAGGATTTATGGTGTTTCACAAGTCCTTTTCCTGTCAATAGAAGATGGAGGTACAAATATTGTCTTTGGCTGGATCGCATGGACAGAAATTTTGTTGTTTATTCGTAAGAAATGGTTCAAAATGTTTTATGTTTCGAAGTGTGTTGTCCAATGTATAATCTTATCACTTAATCCAAGTATCAGATTAAGGCAAGAACCTAATTTTGTTGTGCTCGAAGTGGGAAACTGATTTGTAAAACCTTTCCAGGTTTTGCAAAATTATCTCAAAGTATTTTATAAGTGCAGCCTTAAAATATATAATAAAATTTTTTAAGAGGCACAAAAAAATTTGTTCCATATTGAAGTTATAAGGTTGGATATTTATTTATGTAATACACTTTTCAAAAAGTTAAAAATGGTTCAAAACAACAAAATAAGATGTGTATGATGTTTACTAAGGACTACAATTTCCCACTAATTTACCAATATATACTTTAATGTAAGACTAAACTAGGTTCAAAGCCAATTCACTAAGTGATTTCATCACAAATTCTAGATTATTTGTAACTCATATATTTTACCTATCATAACATCCAACAATAGAAACATATCCCAAAAACTTCTATTTCTAGAGGATTTAATGATAATTGATCAATCACCACCCACTTGCCTTTTCCACGAGTCTTCGACAATCAGCTCATCAACTCCCCAGTCTTCATAACTGGAATACCACACAAAAGTCCATAAGAAACTATGTTGAATATAAACAAATCGAACAGAGACAGCACAGAATGTTTTGTTCTGAAGACATCCCAAATCAGCAATTCAATCTATGATTGACGAGTCTTAAAACCATTTAAAATAAAAAAACTAATTTCATTAAAATCTCACCTTCCATCAGGCAAGGAGCGACGGATTGTGAAGGGGATTTTCTGCTCAGGAAGCTCCTTCATAGCAATCTAAACAATGGAGTATGCAAAGTCAGAAAATACTACAGTATGAAAGGAGTACTATGTTGTAATTAATAGAACAAATGGGTTGGAGTGCTTCTGTGTGTCATGCAATCAAGTTGCAATTTGCATCACTAATCTAGAATCAAAATTATGAAGAAAGTTACCAGGCAAAGAATAATTTGAAGCTAAAATGTTGGAAGCAATATACATAGCCTAAATGACAATACTGTCGGAGTTCAAAGGCTATCCCCATAACTGATGAAATGAAAAAAGTGACAGGTAAAAGTACAATGAAACAGGAGAAAACCTTAAGCTATCCGGATAGATGCAACCAAGAACAAATAACGTGCCATTGGACAGGAAAAAGAGTTCAAATTCAATATGATAGAAAATCACAAAGTGCATTCACTCTGGAAACAAAACTAGGCAGTAAAGCCTTGAATTTTAAAAACAAAAGCATGATTCTAGATAACAAAGACAAATTAGAAAGAAGTTTCATATAGATAGAAAGACAATAAAATATACATAGCAAAGTCCATAATTTAGTCTATAGCTAAAATGACCAAAATACTAGCTGTCCAAGTGTTTCCGGCTTGTGAATGGTATATACATTTATAATTCCCCCTTTCATATGTCCATAAGCACCATCTAATAAACAAAAGCAAGCCTTCTTCTAAACCATAAAGTGAAATTCAAGATTCTAATGGTAAATCCACTTATAATAAAACATGCACATAACCGCAAGGGAAACAATGTTGAATGTTTGACGTAATATCCCAGTGGTATTGGCTAGTAGTATCTTGACTGCAAAACCAAGCACATATTCATGTTTAAAGGGAACAAGGACAAGGAAGCAGAAAAGGAAAAGATAAGCACTTAAAGCATCTTACCTCAAGTGGGTCGGTCTTACCCTCCAATTCCACCATCACAGGAGCATTCATACTGCTCGGCAAAAATGAAAAGTTATTATAACATCACCCAGCTTGAAAAATCAAAATATTGCACAGATAAAGTTTTCCACACAAAGCATAAGAAGAACCTGATCTGCAGAGCTCGGGTACCCAAGATTCTAGCACGCTCATATTTGGTCATAAATTTTGACGTTTTCCGAGTTCCTTCCTTCCCTGTTCTTCTCTTTCCTCAGTTTCAATAGGTTCCTCTGAAATATCTTCGTTGCTATTGTTATCTACATCCTCCTCTGCACCTTCCTGTCCAACCATTCCACCAAAGTTTAAAAGTTAATTCATTAAATCCTGGGAAAGAAGTTTCATCATATTAGTTCATGAGCAAATCAAGCTAGTGACTCCATACTTCAATCTCAGGCTCTGGTGGTTCATCCTCATATCTGCAAAAAAAATTTAAACGTTAATTATGTCATTGACTAACAATCATGAAAAAAAAAGTATCTTTAATCGCAGTCAGATGATGAACACCACGAAAATATTGCTTTATAATTAATGGAAAATATGATTGCAGCAAGGAAATATAGCGTCCCAAATAGACGCTCTAAACCATCGTAATGCAAAGCCACATCTAATGGCAGCAACTACATGCAACAATTAAGGAAAAGGGGTGCACTTATTAAGACAGAAAGTTATAATTAACTATCAATCAATTAAGGAATGCTTGGGACAGAGGCGTTGAGTCATCAACAGTTATGAAACGGAATAACCTGCTATCAAGTATAACTGGGTGCTCAGGTGGCTGATAAATTAAAGTGTACTTTAATTGTTGTGCTTTCAAAGTTAAAGCAACACATTAATTCCAAACACACAGTAAGTCGCAAAAACATTGTGATTTTAAAATCATAGCTTAAAGCCGCAATATCCCCAAAAGACGATTCAACACACCCTAATTATTTACCTGAAACACCAAAACCTATTATTTAAAGTAAAAACCAGAAATTGTAACTGCTAATAGCTCTTAGTCCTTTGGGATGAACGCAAAATCTAAAGTTCTAAATAAATATAATTCAGTCATTTGCTTATCAAACATTTAATAGAAACGAAAATAATCCAATTAGAGAACTTAAAACCCTAAATCGCGTGAGTTAATACATAAAAAAACAGTTATTTACAAATATATTAAAAGAGGAAGCTAACCCCATATCCATATCGTTGTAATCGTCGTCGGCCATTGTAGATTGTCAAGTTTCGTTTATCCCTTGGTCCAGGCCTGCAACAGGCTCTCGTTCTGGAAATAGGCAGCAGCCGTAACAACACAGAAGTAGCCAGAGCCTAGAAATGATGAACTTGTGAATTTATGCTGGGCTGGGCCGGACTGGACTGGACTGTTGAATTTTTTATAGAATAATTCAGAAAAATAACAAATCAGTCTTATATTTAAAAGGTATAACAAATTTAGATATATTTTACCTATTTATAATAAGTTAGTCCACTGCTCTGCATGAGAAAATGCGTAACGCCATCTTGGTACTTGACTACTCGGCAATTTTTTAATCATGGAACGCGGTGAGCGCGCACAAGTGCGACACATGCGTGTCTCGCAAGCCATGTGAAAGGCGTTTGTTACCGAACCCAAAACACGCTGACACTGCAAAAGTTGCCAAAAGACAAAAACTTTACACGTAACTAACGAAAGCCATTCTCCTTTCCACGACGAAGTAGCGAAATTAATCTTTTATTTATTAATTTGTCATTATTGCGGTCTTAGACTAAGAAAATTCAGCGTAAATCCAAATCTGACTTATCGATCCCTCTCCCTCCCTCTCCCTTTGTACACAATTGGACTGAAAAAACCCGATTTGACTGACCGCCGTCAAGGCTTTTTCAGGCACGACTCTCTCTCTCTCTTAATTTGGAAAAGCGAAAACCTAGAACTTTCACTAGAAAACAGATTAGAAACTTAGAAGGAAAATGGGAGAGCCGTTGGGGAGTCCGATGGCGGGGATTGAATCTACTATGAACGAGGATTTGTGTATGGAGTTAGACCCTCCCTTCAGAGAGAATGTGGCCACTGCCGAGGACTGGAGGAAGGCCCTTAATAAGGTCGTACCGGCCGTCGTCGTACTCAGAACCACCGCCTGTCGTGCGTTCGACACCGAGGCGGCTGGTGCTAGTTATGCAACCGGCTTTGTCGTCGACAAGCGCCGTGGGATCATCTTGACGAATCGACATGTCGTCAAGCCAGGTTTGTCGTTTTTATACTTTTTCCTTTTTTAAAGTGCATTTTTTTTAAATTTTGGTATTGCAAAGATGTGGAACTGTTGGTTATTTAATTACGTTCAAAAGGGTATCTTTTTGCCAGTTCCAAAGCAATTTCCATTATGATTTGCCAACCTAGTAGCATTGAACGTTAAACTGGTTACCATTGCCAGACTTATCATGTTACAAGTGACTTATAGGCTATCAGAATTGGTACGTTACTGCAATGGAACTTCAAGAAAGTAGGTTAGGTCGTCTAATGCGAATGGTGAATTTTATAGTGAAAACCTAGCTGAACCTATAGAACAGTTCCAGTAAAATCTGAAAATGAATGATAGTACAAGAACCAGAGACTGAGAGGGACCTTACTATTGTAGCATTTCCCTGTGTGAAGCTCTAGATCAGTATAGACTATGAGTTTAACGCGCTGTTTAGAGTCAGGAGAATGGTGTATTAGATTATGAGTTCCAATTTTATAGATGTATGGACATGTGGATGATTTCTCTACCTTAAAAATTGTTAAATTAGTATCTGCTTTGGTGGTGCCTTATGAAGGAATGTGGGAGATTAGGTATAGTTAGGTTTGGGTTTCATGGGATTTGTAATCCTGGGTTGAGCAGAGTGAGAGTTTTTCTCCCAAGTCTAACATTTGAGATAGGTTTTCTACATTTTGGAATCAACTTGATTTCAAATCACATGCGCATGTATTTATGCATATTTCATAGGGACCTCCCCGGCTTTGAGTCTGATGCACATGCAATAGCTTGAGTGATTTCTTGATATAAAAAATGTTAAATGCATAGTTTGTTGAGCCAAGAAAATATGACAAACAAAAGAAATTAGAATATGAGATTTAGATTTTTTGTGTTTTCCCTGGGAAATTAATCTGTGCCTTTACCTATTATTTTGTAATTTCTTTGGGCTCTGGATGAACTTACTTTCTCCATTTTCTTTCAAGAAATCAAACAAAGTCCGAGTTTCTGTATTTTTTTAGAACCTTTTGTTTTGCTTGAAAATTTTCAGGCTAGTAAACCTATTTCTGTTACTATCTAGTTTTTCTTATATTTGTTATTTCCTGGTTCTACAGGACCTGTAGTTGCAGAGGCTATGTTTGTAAACCGAGAAGAAATTCCAGTTTATCCTGTATACAGAGA
>JAVXUL010000021.1:4227931-4256886 GCA_035590515.1 Trichilia minutiflora | reverse complement strand
CTCCCGGCCACCACACAAAATCCAACTCCTCCTCCACAAAACATGTTTCTATCGCCCTAAGGCTGAAAATAAGTTTAGAAATCATTTAAAACAGTAAAAACATAAAAAGGTCCACTCACAGTATAGGGAGGGTATACACTCCCTAGTTCCCCTCGTTTCGCGGCGATTCACGCGAATGCCTCGACCTTGAACCGTCGCCTAAACACAACATCACAATTCTATCAATATGCGTTCTAAATATGCAAAAGAGCTCAAATGCATGAAATGCGCATTAACCCGGATTCCTAACGTCGAACGCATAATCGAAAATACCCGAAATCCCCATTATACGCAAAATTTACCAATTGACGATAACACGGACCCACATTATGTCTAAGACGACTCAATACGATCAATGTGCATGATTTCGGGCTATGGGCCCCGCTTCCTCACCGGAACAGTGATCGGAAATACTGTTCACCCAAACCCAAATTTTTAGAAAACGTAAATCTAGCATCCTACGAGTTCTACGACCTTCCTACAACTCACATTACGCATAAAAACTAGAATTTGAGAGATAAATCTATGAGTTTAGATACGAAAACCCATATGAACAAAAATGCACAAAACGAAGAAACGAGCATACATACGCGATAGAATTGAAGCTACGAACCTCGTGGTGTAGTCGGTTTGGTCCGATTTCGCTCCGAAATCGAAAAACCCCAAATTTTAAATTCGGAACCCTAGCCCACCAAACGAAATGCCGCGTATCCAAGGCTGATTCGAAGCCACAGAAACGTTAGACGCGCGGAATACAACTCGTCTGCGAAAAGAAATCGAAATTTCGACAAGATTTGGAGGTGGGTCAAGAGAAAAGGAGAGAAGAGCGTGAGAAGAGAGAAAGGAAAGAAAAGGGGAAGAAAATTGAGAAATTCGAACCCTAGGACCCCTATTTATAGAAAAAGGGTGAAATTACCATTTTGCCCTTAAGTTTTCTAAAGGAGACAGCTTCTAGAAATGGGCATTTTCGTCATTTCGAGCCGATTCGATCGAACGAATCAAGATTCGATCGACCGAACCAACCCTTCGGTCGAACGAATTGAGGTTCGGTCAAACGAAAAATGGACAGAGAGCTCTGCGAATTTCGGTCGAACGCACAACCCCTTCGGTCAAACGAACCACGAATTTGGTCGAACGAATTCCCCATTCGGTCGACCGAATCTGAAGCCAAAGTTTTCGATCGAACGAATCCTCAATTCGTTCGACCGAACTGACCAAAAATGGTCTTCTCCACTTGAGTCCCTTCCGAAAATGAACATCACAAGCGGGGTCCTAACGTACACTAATATAAACTCTTTTTTACTCAACTCCGAAGCCAAATATTCCCAAAAAAAATAAACAAATGAACTATTGATATGCGTCTTGGATGCAAATGCATGAACAGAAAATAAGATGAAGTTACAATTATGTCCCGGAAGTACAATCACGGGTGTGATATACATTATTTAAAAAGACGAGAATGTCCTTATTCAAAAACACGGGTGTGATACAATGAGTACCTTACCACAATTTACCCATTTACTTTTCAAACAAACCTTAAAGCAGTCAAAAGATCCTGAATCTCTCATCCCTTTTCTTATCTACCAATAAACCACATCAAAATAGGACTAGAACCAGAAAATTTAGAATTTTGAAAAAAAATAAGAAAAAAAGAAAAAAAAAAGAAGAGAAAAACTAGGTTAAAACCTGAAAAAGTAGCATAAATAAAAGAAGCACTACTCATATTTGGATAGGAATAGAAAGATCAAAAGGATTTTCAAGAGTTGAGTAGTTTTTTTTTTTAAAAAAAAGACAGTTCTTAATCATCAACTTTAGTTAAATAGGGAGATCTTAATATATACAGATGAAAAGAAATGACATTAGTTTGAAGAAAATAAGGCACTTCATCAAAACCATTTTTAACCCAATCGGTTTGTACCTTTATTTTATATTCCATTTTTTAATATTTCTTCACCTTAAATGAATTACTTTGCTTTCTAAAGTAAAAATACCTATAAAATTTTACTTTAGCTTTATTCATTCTTGAAACATCGTCTACTTTAGGAGCTAATTTTGTTAACATGATTAAATAAAAGAAAATAAAAATATTTTGATGAGTTTTGCTTTAAGACAAAAGTTTTAAAGAATCATCAAGACAGGTTGAAAAAGTCACACAAGTTCAAGAGTATGGGCAAAATGGGTTGTGATAGTTAAACTTATAGAAACCACGTGTGTTATAGAAACCACATGTGGGACCTGCGGATAGAGCTGTCAAACGGATCGGATCGGCTCAGCTCGGTTTGATCTATTGCGAACCGGCACTTAAACGGACCGAGTCAAGACAACCCATTTATTATGCGGACCAATATTTTACTGGTCCTAATCCGATCCGCAAGTTAACGAGTCTAAACGAGCCGGTTCGCGGATTGACTTTAAAAATTTTAAATTTAAAAATATATATATATAAAATACACTAATGACTAATAAATATAACATATTAATAGCAATAATAAGTCTATAATCTAAATACAACATAAATTAAATATATTATAAATTAACATATAAAAGTTTTAACAAATCAAATAAAAGTTTCATCAGCAATTATAAGTTTAAACACATGATCTCAAATCTCAAAATATACTAATCCAATATCACTCAATATTAATAAATAATAAGTCTAGTATCATTATTAATATTCAAATATAATCAATCATCATCCAAATATAAATGTTAAAAAAATTAAATTAAATTTTTTTTAATTAAGTGGGTTAAATAAGCCAGCCCGCGAATTAAACGGATTAGCCTGTTTAACCCGCGGGTTAAACGGACCGAATCAAATGGATTTGCGAGTTAAATGAGTTATTTTTTTTGTTCCAACTTATCTAAATGGTGGGTTAAACGAGCCGGTTCGCGGACTGCTGGCCCGTTTGACAGCTCTACTTGTAGGTTAGGGCGTGACAACCTTTTGAGATGTATTTCAAGGATTATTGAATTTGGATTTATGGATAATATTGAATTATGGATAGCCTCATATTTCATTGCTGAAAATTGGATAAATGATTAAAAAAATAGAATTTAATTCAATAATTAAGGAATTGGGATTAATAATCGTATATATATGACATATAGGAATACATGATGATTGTTTGAGAGTTAGATATTAATGTAATAATTGATATTAATGTAATTAGGATTTAATCAGAAAATAAAGGAGTCCGAGCGAAGTGAAGATTATAAGAAGTGCACACCTTCCCTACGTATGAGTACACTTCTATTTGCTTTACATTATTTTATAAAGTATTTATAAAATATAAACATTTTTCATGTTTTACGAAGTTAGATATTTGTTTTACATTTTTATGTTTTAGTTAAATATTATTTTATAATTCATTTTTATACACGAATGGATAAATAGCCTGATTCAGATTAATTTATGTGAGTCTATGAGGCAAGTTGTGAATTGACAAAAACCTTATAACTGATTTATTTGTTTTGCTTATTGAATTATATTATGATTTTGCAAATGATTATAAATTTATGATAAATGATATATTGATTTTATGATGTATACAATATTGATGATTTTGATTTTGATTTGATGATTGTGGCATATATGAACTTGAATTTTGATGTATATGGTAATATAGCCAAGGAGGCTACAGTCAGGAAGGTCAAAACTATAGCTATAGAGAAAATAACCTTGAGTGGATTTAGACGAGTGGATTATGAGGTAAACTAGAGTGGGCCTATATAGAGGTCGTCTTGGTGATCTAGTGCCCAAGTAAGACAGGTGATTGCTCATTTGAAGGTCATATTTTCGATAGCCTAAGGTCAAACTTTGAAGAAGTCGCCTTGGCCTATGTGATCTTGTGCTCAGATGAGACAGGTAGTACTGAGCATTATAGTATATCTCAATGGCCTATGGCTTTTGTCACATGTGGACCCTATAGACGGAAGCGTGATATAACAAATGCTTCTGCCATATTTGTAAGTTAATGAATAAGGTGCTATAACCCTTCCTTGGTTAATTCATTTTAGTTTACCTTGATGATATTGTGGTGTGCAAACCAACATTCTAGAAGTATGCAAAGTACTTAAGGCAGATGTTCTAAGTTTTAAGAGAGAATAAGCTTTGTATCAAGAGGGAAAAATGATCATTTGGCCGGTAGAAGTGTTATTTGTAGGCCATATAGTTAGGGGTGGCCAAATCAGAATAAATGAAGGTAAGAAAAGAGTCATACTTGAATGGGAGCTATCAACTAAGGTCATAAAGCTTCAATCTTTTCTTAGGTTGGTAAATTATTATAGGCATTTTATCAAAGGCTACTTTGTGATCGCCTTACCCTTGATTGATATTCTTAGAAAAGGAGAAAGTATAGAATGGGAGCCTCGAACGCCAATAAGCTTATGATTAGCTAAAGCACACCATCACTGAGGAGCTTATACTTGCCTTGTCTAACTACACTAATCCTTAGAAGCTTCACACAGATGTATTAGTTTTTGTTATTGGGGACGTATTGATACAAGATAATTATCTGATTGCTTATAAGAGCTAAAAGCTCAATGAAACTAAGCGATGATACACAGTCCAAGAAAAAGAGATAACAACTATAGTGTATTGCCTCCGCATATGACGACAGTATCTACTTGGATCTAAGTTCATAGTTAAGAGATAACGAGACTACTAGTTACTTCTAAACTCAAAAGAAATTTTCTTGGCAAGACTTCTTTGCTAAGTTTGATTTCACTATAGAGTATAAGTGAAAGAAGGCCAACTCTATTGCAGATGCCTTAAGTTGTAAGGTAAAGCATGTTGTCATAAGTAAACTTGAAGGTACATTAATGCAGCAGATTAAAAAGGATCTGCTCTATAACTTACATACCATAATCCTCACTCATTATACCTATGAGGGGAAGACTGCACAATTCTACCCAACGTGGTTAATCACCCTCTTGGACCAGCTACTAATGTCGTTATCTTAGAAGCTCAAGGATGATTTACTCTATATAAAGAGACATCGACTCTATGTACCACAATATAGAAGGCTACGAAAGGAATTCATACAAGAATGTCATGATTCGAGATGGGAAGGTTATCTAAGTGTGTACTAGACTCTAGCATTAATTGAGATTGATATTACTGATCTCATATATGGGATGATGTCAAAGTCTATATGAAGACATGTCTTATGTGTCAGTAAGACAAGGTGGAGAACAAGTTATTAGGAGGTTTCTTAGAGCCATTACTAATTCCTAAGTGTCTATAAGAGAGTATCTTGATGGACTCATTATGAGGCTACTAAAGGTGGATGGGCTAGGAAGCATTATGGTCATGGTGGATAGATTTCTAAGTATAAAACCTTTGTTTCAACCTCAAATGATTGCCTGATCAAAGAAGCAACAATTGTTTTTTAAGCATATGGTCAAGTAATAGGGTATTCTTTAATCAATTGTGAATGACAGGGACAATTGATTCTTTGAAAGATTTTGGATGAAATTATTCAAGTTGCTTAAGACTGACTTGATTTTTTCTATGACAATGCACACCTAGATGGATTGGCAAACAAATGGGATAAATACCTTATTGGAGACATATTTAAGACATTATGTAAATGCTAGTCAGCGAGATTGGCCAAAGCTAATGGATGTGGCCTAATTCTCTTATAATCTCTAGCACAATAAGGTTACAAATTAGAGTTCGCTTAAGATTGTAATAAGACAATAACAACTCACTCTATGTACTGTTGCCTTGGGTTATACGTGGCCAAATCTACCAGCTTATAACTTTACCAAGGCTTGACAAAAGCAAGTTGATCTAACCTGAGCTTGGTTACATAAGGGCACCAAGCGATCTAAAAATTAGGCAGACATGAGTCAATAAGATGTATAGTATTAAGTAAGAACTTAGTACTGGTAAAGTTACACTTGGTATTATATCACAAGGAGTTATTGCCTTAGAGACTAACAAGGAGATGCAAAAGATCTTTTGAGGTTTTCAAATGAGTAGGTAAGATAGTCTACAAGCTTAAAATTCCCTTAAATCTCATGATACATTTAGTCTTTTATGCTAGCATGTTTAAGCCATACCATAAAGACCAAACAAATCTTTTACGAGGTAAGTCACAACATACTCCTATAGGAATTAAGGTTTATTACGACAAAGAGGCCCAATTTGTTCTAACTGATTGAGTGGTAAGGCGACAAAGCCACAAGTGAAGGCACAAATACTTGGTGTAATAAAAGGTCTACCTGATAATGAGACTAGTTGGGAACTAGCCGAGACATTATAACAATTTAAGGATCATATCTAGTAGTTCCATGCAAAAGATGTGACAAGAATATCACGAGATCAAGTAGTGCAGATTGTCATATTCTACTCGCTTATAGACAATTTGAGCATATACAACGGCCCTATCATTAACATCGAGCATTGACAACTTTTCAGAACACTATAGAATTTTTTGAAACTCTTCGAAATACTTTGAACTCTTCAAAATCCTTCGGAACACTCCCAAACTTTTTGAAATTCTTCGGAATACTAAAAAACTTTCTAGAATCTCTAGAGCCTCTTAAAATATACTGGACTACTTCGAAACATTTTAAAAAGATATTATGTCTTTAAAATTTTAAAATTTTTTAAGTTAGAGATTGATTAAAAATATTTAAAAGTAATATAAAAACCAACTATTTGATTAACTTTTAATAACACATTGTAATAAGATTTCAAATATACATAGGAGAGCCTCACCTCTCATGCATAGAAATAAAAGACTATATATATATATATATATAAAAGACACTTTAAACTAATAGAATTTACATATTTTCTCGCAAATGTTCTTGCGTGTGACTATTATGTTATATATATATAGGGGGAATGACAGATTCCCCCCTATGGTTTACAGAAAAGTCACATACCCCCTTATGGGGTATGCGGCGAAATCACAGCCATTCATTTTGTGTAATGGATGGCTGTGATTTTATCACATAGGGGTATGTGTTTTTTTTGTAAACTATAGGGGGAAATCTGTCATTCCCCCTATATATATATATATAACGTAATGGTTGACTGTGATTTTGTCACATACTCCATAGGAGAGGTATATGACTTTTTTAAAAGTTATAGGAGGACATTTGCTATTCCCCTATATATATATATATATACACTCACACGTATAAAAGACACTTTAAACTAATAGAATTTACATATTTTCTCGCAAACTAATAGAATTTATATATTTTCTCGCAAATGTTCTTGCGTGTGAGGTGTGACTATACGTTACTCTTTATTTCATCTAAAATACTGTATATCTACGTCAGACTAACTTAAATGCTGAACTTTAACATACAATCAAAAGAATTGGTCTCATCCTACATAGAGTATTTAGTTTAAGATTCTAACCTCGTGACACGTGCACACATCAACACATTCGTGTCTCAAAAGCCATACGAAAAGTGCCCGTAACCCAAAACATGTTCACATTGCCAAATTATTAACAGACAAAAGCTTACAAGTAAGGGAAGAAGCCAGTCTACTCTCCACGACGAAGTCCAGAAATTAATCTTTGATTTATTAATTTTTTATTATTGTGGTCTTAGTCTTCAGCGTAAATCCAAAAAATCTGCCTTATCGGTCACTCTCCACTTCTCTGTACACAATTGGAACGCAAAAACCTGTTTTATTGACCGTGTTAAGGCTTTTCCACGCACGGCTCTCTCTTAATTGGACGAAGTGAAAGAGTAAGACCGATTTTTTTTGACCGGTGTTAAGGCTTTTCCACTCACGGCTCTCTCTTAATTGGAAGAAGTGAAAAAGTAAAACTTTCCCGATAAAATAGATTAGAAACTAAGAAAGAAAATGGAAGAGCCGATGGGGAGTCCGATGGAGGGGATTGAATCTACTATGAAGGAGGATTTGTGCATGGAGTTAGACCCTCCCTTCAGAGAGAATGTGACCACTGCCGAGGACTGGAGGAAGGCACTCAATAAGGTCGTACCGGCCGTCGTCGTACTCAGAACCACGGCCTGTCGTACATTCGACACCGAGGCGGCTGGTGCTGGTTCTGCAACCGGTTTTGTCGTTGACAAGCGCCGTGGGATCATCTTGACCAATCGACATGTCGTCAAACCAGGTTTGTCGTTTTTATACGTTTCCTTTTTGTAAAGCACATTTTATTATTTTGGTGATGGAAAGCTGTGGAAATGTTGGTTATTTAATCATGTTCTTTTTGCTAGTTGCAATGCAATTTCCATAATGATTCTTCAAACTGGTAGCATTGAATGTTAAACTGGTTACGATTGCGAGGCTTATCATGTTACGAGTGACATGTAGGCTATCTGAATTGGTACGTTACTGTAGTGGAACTTCAAGAAAGCAGGTTGTGTCGTTTAACCGGAATGGGGAATTCTATGGCGAAGACCTGGCTGAACCTACTTAACAGTTAAAATAAAATCTGCAAATGAATAATAGTAAAATAACCGGAGGCTGAGAGGGACCTCAGGATTGTAGCGAAGTTCTAGATCAGTATAGATTATGAATTTAATGCCCTGTTTAGAATCAGGAGAATGGCGAATTACATAGTGAGTTTGAGTTTGACAGATGCATGGACATGCGGATGATTTCTCTCCTTAAAAATTGTTGAATTAGTATCTGCTTTGGTGGTGCCTTATGAAGGAATGTGGGAGGTTAGGTACAATTAGGTTTGGGTTTCATGAGATTTGTAATCCTGGGTTGAGCAGAGCGAAGAGTTTTTCTTCCAATACAACATGTGAGATGCGTTTTTTATATTTTGCAAACCAACCAATTTCAAATCACAACAGTATGTATTTAGGCATATTGTGTACGGAGCTCCTGTGCTTTGAATCTGCTGCACATACAAATAACTTGAGAGATTTCTCAATAAAAAAATCTTAAATACGTAGTTTTTTGAGCTAAGAAAATATGAGAAACAAAAGGAATTAGATTTTTGAGTTTTAGATTTTTTTTATTTGCCCTGGGAAAATTTGTCTGTGACTCTACCTATTATTTTGTAATTTCTTTGGGCTCTAGATGAGCTGACTTTCTCCGTTTTCTTTCAAGAAATAAAAAAAGTCCAAGTTTCTGTATTTTTTCTAGAACCTTTTGTTTTCTTTGAAAATTTCCAGGCTAGTAAATCAATTTTTGTTACTGTCTAATTTTTTTATTTCTTGTTTCCCGGTTCTACAGGACCTGTAGTTGCAGAGGCTATGTTTGTAAACCGAGAAGAAATTCCAGTTTATCCTGTATACAGAGATCCGGTGAGGGACCTATCACATGATATATTTGCCCGTGTTGTTTTACTTTCACTTCTTTTTTATGTTAAATTAATCAAAATATTAAAAGAGGTATGTAGCATGGGAAAAGGAAAGAGGAAATGTTTTGCAGAATTTCTAGGCAGAGAAAAGAAGAGTTTTTGCCATTAAGTAGATAACATGTCTTCTAGCTTATTGAACATTGAACAGCCTTTGTATTCTCTATAGAGCTTTTATGCTGCTCAAATAGGAATGTGGTTTTCTTATGACCTAATAACAGACTGTAGCTGAAGCCAATTAGTCTTGAATTGAGTTTACATTTTATGCTACCAAATATTTTCCCTCATAAAGAAGGAAAATAAGAAAAAATGCTGATAAAGGAAAGAATAATTTTAAACACCATACTAATATTTAGACAATTTAAAAATCACAAGACTTTTGGTAGATTCAAACTCCCATATAAGTTTATTTTTAAATATGAAGGGTAAGAAGTCAGTGATTTATGGAACATCTGGCCGCACATTTACTTATTTTTGCTGATAGTGGACATCTGGCCGCACATTAATACAAATTTTCTTGTTTCTTCTTGAAGTGAGTTAATAGTAGTGTCGGAGAGGAATAGATAGCTGCAGTTGCTATAAATTGCACTCTCACTTGTGACTCGTCAACTTGAAAGTAAATCCTTGAGATTTTATAGGTGGATTGAGTGATCTGAAAGCCCTTCATTTCTTTGGAGGAATAATTTTATTATGGTTGAACATGACAGTGCTTAATTTTGATTTGTTGTAAATCTGTCTTGTACTGTGGTTGCATTGATATGCACACTCTTTTGTTTCTTTTCTACATGCCAGTAGTAGTAATAAATACATTTGAATGATATCTGATTCTTTTGTTTTTATGTGTGCAATTGTAATCACTTCTACCATTTTGTGCACTTCATGTGTTATTATTACTAACACTCTCTGCACGTACTGTTAGGTTCATGATTTTGGCTTCTTTCGTTATGATCCGGGTGCAGTACAGTTTCTTGAATACGAGGAGATTCCTCTTGCTCCTGAAGCTGCCTGTGTTGGACTAGAAATCAGGGTGGTTGGTAATGACAGTGGTGAGAAGGTAAAATCACAAATATAGTTCCTCTTTATGCACCATTTTTTTTTTTTAATATCTTTTGTAATGGAATGATCAATGCTTATTTACTTATTATCTACCCAATTAGTGGAGCTGTAGTTTTATGGTTTGCTTTTTAAACATTTTGATTTATCAATTTGGTATTACTTTTTATTGGCTTGAACGCTGGGTAGTCCAGAATTTATGTTATGTTATTAATCGTTTTTTACCTATAGAATTAAATTGATGGTTGCAGTCTTGGATTTCATTTAAGTTGTATTTGTGTGTATCAGAATGGTTCAATTGGTTTAAATATTCTATCTCATATTAAAAATTTCTAATATCCGGATTTTCATATTTATATTAGCAAAAAGTTCTCCAATCATAGTAACATAGATATTATATTCGTTGTGAATTTTTGTAAAAACAGTTGTTAGATCTTGTTTTCCTCAAAACCAATCAAAATTTAAAAGAGAGACAAAGCAATCACAAATTTGATTGCTGCCATGAAAAAGGTATTGTCCTTACTGTAAAAGGATCTGGCATTTTGTATTGACTGGGATAGCAGTCCTCTAGATCCTCTGATTTTATCTAAAGGCTCAACTTCTTCTTCTCTTGTTGTTATGTTTTCGCATTCCTTTTCTTTGAAGTTGTGCTCAACAACCTTAAATGCTCAAGCATAGGTGGGCCTGTCTTCAGGCTCTGATGCAGTATTTATAGAAGAAAAAGAGGAAAATGGGTGGATTTGGTGGAAAAGGATAAATGATTGATATTTTCAGTTCAATGTTTTGATATCATGTTAGGTTTGATGAACTAAGAGAAGGAAACCATGTTGATAATATGTGATATATCTCTCTGAAACGAGGAACAACCTTATGTAATAAATAACAAAATTTATGTATTTCGTCAATCAGCCCACTGCCTGAACTTGTTTAACTCTTAACAATCCTTTTTCAAGTTGTGATGTTGAGTAACCTTTGGTGCAACACCTAAGAAATTGTAAATGTGATTCCTAGATCTTTATCTTCTTTTTATCAAATGTACTAATAGTTCCCTTTCACTTTTTTAAATGATGACACTGCATTTTTGTCCATAAGTGAAATTACATAAAGAGAAATAATTCTAAATTTCTCTCATGGAATATCATGTTCAATAAAAAATTGGATTTGGTACTTTAAGCATATATTTCTCTTCCTATTTTCCAGTGTATATCAACAGAGAGTGCTTACTCCGCAAAGAAAGGTGAAAGAGGTGATAAGTCTCTTGGGCTCTCAAGAAAAAAAAAATTACTGCAAAAAGTAAAGTAATACAGGAAATTTATGTTTGAGTTGGGATGTGAGTCTGAACTAGTCTTTAAAGAAGACATCACTAGGTTTGAGTAAACTGGAGCTGTAGTTGCTATCTTGAAGAGAAAGTCTGGCTGATGGAAAAAGGGAAGAATAAAAAAGTACTGATAGTTTATAATATTGAAGATAATATTAGTCAAAATGCAGCAGTTCATTTATAGTGTTTGAACTTAATTTTATTCAAATACAGTGAATTATTTGCCAACTGGACTTTTGCTCCTTAACGAAAGAAAAAGATGACCTGCTTTGCTGCTTCTTACTTCATTAAGATGATGATAACGATTGTTTTGGCAGTTGCATTTTAAGTTTTTTTTTTTTCATATTTACAACTTAAAACAATGGTTTGCATGATTTCTGTTGATTTATCTAAAATTGAAGGAATTCCAACATTGCCATTTACAAAATAGAATTTACATTCGGGGTTATTTCTTTTTCTTGGGTATGTTATTGAGGTGGTTCTAGTGTTGATTTTATGAATTTATAGAAATCTAGCTTTTTGTCTACTATGGGACTTTTTTTAACAAGTTACTGTTTTGATCCTTGTCCAAAAAACAAAAATTATGGAAATAAGTATGACTATTTTGATCAATAATCTTTAGTTGATTTGTCTCTGAATTTACAGGTTTCAATTTTGGCTGGCACTCTTGCTCGTTTAGATAGAGATGCTCCTCACTATAAGAAGTACGTGGCTGGCACTCCTGCTGTGTATTTTATTGATAAAACATTATAATGTTTATGAATGGTTGTCAGCCTATTTTAAATTCATGATCTGACTCTGACTCTGTACATGTGAGATGTATGTTTGGCAGCTATAATGTGTTTATGATGTTAGTCCATTGTTGTGATTTCTAGTAAATAATTATTTCACAGACTCAAATGAAATTTACGCATATCTTTTAAAGCCTAGAAATTGGAAAAAATAAAAATGGGAAACTACCATAATTCTTGTCCCTGATAAATAAGTCTGTACAAGGAAAGAAAGAAAACATAGTCAATAATAGACAATTAAATAGAAAAGGAATTAAGAGAAAAAGAAAAAATGCTACTGAGAATCTCTCCACTATTGTGTTAGCGTTATCCCATCAGTGAGTAAAGAGCTGTGGTGCATACTCCATTTTCTGCTTCGTTGTCTTTCTATGTGTTTTTTTTTTTAAAACAGGATCTTAGATTACATTTGTTTACCTCATTTAACCATGAAGCTTTATGTTGAATTGTACATTCACCAAGGATAATATGTAATAGCCGCTTCTATTTGTTGCAGGGATGGCTATAACGATTTCAATACATTCTACATGCAAGTAAGCATTTAAGCTACCAATTGGAGGAATCAGACATAATTATTGGATAATTCACCTTTTCTTGAGTCAATTTTGAGTTTCTTTGGCTGTAATTATACATATTATTGGCCAGAATAAGCATAGTTTCTTTTGTGAACTAGTGCAGGATGGTTTGTTGTTTTCAGCTTATGGTTTCACTGCAGCATGTTAGCGTTTTTGGTCAAATCTGACAGAAATTTTGTATCACAATAAATGCAATAGAAGTTTATGAGCGTAATCTTACCTTAGACAAGAGAGATTAACTAGATGGACATGAAACATTGCATCTCAGAAGTGCAATATGATGGTTGGAAAGTGCAAAACAAAGAATTTATGACAGAAGAGCACTGTTTTGAAGATTTTCAATTTGACTCACGTCTTTGTGATTAGAAGCTCACTTGCAAAAAAAGATGTCATTTAACATAAGGGTGTGACACCAAGAGCAAAGATGAATGAGAACAGATGAACTCATAACATTGCATCCCAGAACTGACAAATCTAATGATAGATAGCCAGTTCCAAGGGAAAAAAAAAAAAGAGAGAGAGAGAGAACAGTACTATCAACAAGAATTGTGAACCAGAAGGGATGAAATTGACAATATTGCACCCCAGAAATGCAAAATAAAGTTCGAGGATAAAAAAGGAAAAACACCCAGACAGACGTTGTCTTGGAGAATTTCAATGTAATTTACCTCTTAAGATTTAGAAGATAAGTACGTAAATGGCTGATTTTGTGAAGTTTCACAAATCTGCCTTATCGGAACATGTACAGTACAAACAATGGAAAACATTGATGTTTAAAATTTTTGATTTTTAATTTTATGTTTTATTGTTCTACTTCCTTCGGTATAACTAACTTTGACTTTGTTTCTTTTTTGTCATTTATAGTCAAAGTTCTATAGATTTGATATTTTGCTTTGCATTTATGAAAGGTCAAGCAAAGTTTTTCATAACTTGTTATGCTGCTAGTTTGGGATAAATGATTCTCTTAACTTAGCCACTGACTTAAACATGCATTGATTGTGTCCAGTTGATCCTAGTTTACTGCGGTTGACTTACATGTTTTTGATTTTGGTTTTTGTTTTATGTTTTACTACAATTAAAGGCTGCATCAGGGACTAAGGGTGGTTCAAGTGGTTCTCCAGTTATTGATTGGCAAGGGAGGGCAGTGGCCTTGAATGCTGGTAGCAAGTCATCAAGTGCATCAGCCTTCTTTTTGCCATTAGAACGAGTGAGTGTCTTTTTTTATTTGCTTAACCTTTGTGCCACACTTGCAATGTTGTTTAAGAGGGAGCATAACTTCTTCTATGATGTAAATAATTTGAGCTGGGGAGTTTAATGTTCTTGAGTTTGTGATGAGTCTCCTACAAACCATAACTGAAGTGACCTTGGCAAGCTCTGTGAAGAACTTAGATTTAAGCCATTCAGTTTTTTTTATGTTACCATGTTTAGTTTAATTATTAATTTGATTTAAGTAAAATTTTGCTAATGAACTAAAATATTTGGTCTACTTGATTATGTAGATTAGTCATACACATTTTACTCTTGCATATTTTATGAAGTCAAGTATGTTGTTACATGAAGAGACTGCATAAACAAGTATGTTGCGTGTGCTTGTGATGAGACTATGGTTAGAATTATTTGTGGGTTCTAAAAGCATATATCCAGGCAGTTGTGCAAGGCATATAAAATGTTGTGCAATATTAACTGCTAGAGTTGTATTTTGTGTAACTGACATGAATTTTGTCATTTTCTGTGTGATAATATTTCAGATTTAAGTTTGTCTTTTTTAATTTATTATACTACATATCGTAACTTAAATGCCATAAACTAGAATGTCTTAGCTCTGCAGTAGATGCAATTACTGCAATTCTGGCTGTAGCTTATCTTGAGATGATGAAGTTTTAGTTTGACTTGAATGTGTTCTTTTGTCTTTTATTACTTATCATGATTTCTCTTGCTGGTTTCTTAGTATATATAGCTGGTTGCCTTTGTGCTTTGCTTAAATAGAATTCAGTTAAGACCTAGTTTGTAACTTAAATAGAATTCAGTAGATGAACACATCTGCAGTTGTCATTGTTAAGTGGATTTTATTCTTAGGAGTTAAGTTGGTGTTGTGGTGTAGGAATTATTGAATAGAATAGAGAAGAAAGAAAGAGGAGAAACAATTGAATAAATGGGGAGCAGAAAGCAAGATACTTTGTTCAATTATACATTAAATAGCATCAAAATCTTATTCAAAACTGAAAATCTGGCCATATTTGTTACAGCCAAAGCCTGAATAAAACAGGAAATTAAAATCAGCTTCTAGTAAGGACAGAAATGTATTCCTGGTAAGCAATATAAATCCTACTCAAATCAGAAAAATATATTAGGAAAACAAAGTATGACTTATACACCTTACAAATGAACATTAATTTTCAATTTCCATTTTGTCACCACTTTGCTCTTGATAATTTATACAGTACATTGTTTAGAATATTTGAAGCATTTAAGAGTACCAATTTTGAACGAATTTATAGTTTCTTGCGTATGAACCATGACTTTCTTTATCTACCAGGTTGTTAGGGCATTAAGATTCTTCCAGAAGGAGAGAGATTCTTATATACAAAAATGGGAGGCAGCTACTATTCCTCGTGGTACACTACAGGTTTGTCATTTTTAATGTCCTTGCAGAGCTTGGTTTTATTGGCGTTTCATTTATATCAGAGTTTTAGAAACTAAACATAGAAATGTATTTTAGAAGTTTGAACTCTTTCAATTTCATGGATAGTTCTCTTGTATCTAATGTATTTAGCAATAGATAATAAGCTGAATTTTGATTTAACAGTTGGATATTCTCTAGAAGATCACTAAAATTCCGCCCTCTGGTGTCCTGTATAAAATGTCTTGGTTCCTTTGTATCTCATTTTTGTGTTTTGTAACGTTAGTATTTCATTATTTTGTTACAAGTTCTTTTAATATTCAAAGCATATCAAGATGATGATAAATCTTGTTGTCATAAATTAAAAATTACTGAAAATGTGGTTGTTGCAGTGAGAACTGGTGGGTTTTATGCTTATCTTTGAGACAGCTTTTAATAAAGGGAGTTGAATTTTAAAGATGTTTCACCTGCTGTGGGAGATAATCAGTTGATAATCTTCATTGGAATGGTTATATTTATTTTAGCATTCTCTTATGAACATTTCATAATAAGATGACATTTGCTTATTATATGCTGTTTATGGTTGGTTTACTGTATCTAGCAGTTTATTATTGTGTGATTTGTGTAATAATAATAACATTATTATTATGTTATATATGATGTAGGTTACATTTCTTCATAAAGGATTTGATGAGACACGGCGGCTTGGTCTCCAGACTGGAACTGAGCAGGTACTGTTTATCTTTATTCCTATTATCTTGTTTGGTCAATAATCATAAGAATAGTGGTTCTCAACAGCTTTATGTTTTTCACCTTTTTAGATGGTGCGACATGCTTCTCCCCCGGGGGAAACTGGATTGCTTGTTGTTGACTCTGTGGTGAGCACACTTTGGCGTTTCAAATTTCAAAACTTAAATAAATTAGGTGTTTTTGTAATATGACAGTACGTGCTTCAGGTGCCAGGTGGGCCAGCTCATTCCCAATTGGAGCCAGGTGATGTGCTTGTCCGTGTAAATGGGGAAGTAAGTTATTCCTTAAGTTGTGCAGATTCTTGTCATTTATTATAATGCGATTTTTTAGTGAGTAGAGCTTTTTAATGGACATTCAGTGTTCCAAATGTTTTGTTTGCTTTATAAGTTTTTTACCATTAGTCTGTTTACTTATGTGGAATGAGACTGTATATTTTCTTTGGGAGCAATCTCAACGTGAGTGTTCAAATTGAATATAGTGGTCGAGACTAGGTCCGTACAGGTAGGCAAGTTGTTGGAGTGAAGTGAGATTTTAATGATGGAGGTATTGTTATAATGTGTGAGATGTCTTCCTCTTGTTTGATTGTATTTTCTTTGTAAAGGCCCAAGGGGTTTATTGAAAGGTTTAACCCTCCGTTTCCAGCAATAATGCCAAAGAATCAGAATGTTTTCGGGGCCACCCACCCGGTATAATATATCCCTTGGTTTCTTAACTATGAAAGGTTGTAGGGTCCAGCAGTAATACTTGTTTTGAATGTGGTCCATGTGCAAGTGAGCCTAGTAATTTTTGTTTAAAAAATCTGAAGTAATTTTTTACCCATCGCTAAGTGGATTTCATTGTATGGTTGGGAGGAGCTGTACAGCCAACTTATTACATACGTAGTTCTGTAATTTATGAATGTATACACTATTTTCCACTAATGCTGATGCTAAGTTGTGGGATTTAAGTGTTCCCTTGATTTTTTTTCCCTAGTTGGCTATACAAGGACTCTTGAGTATGTAGGTTTTAATTATGTATGTATGTACCATGTTGCATTGATGTTGATGCTAAGTTGTAGGATTTAAGTGTTCCCTTGATTTTTTCCATATTTATAACCATACAGTGACTCTGAGTTTGGGGGACAAACGAGACTTCATTCTGAATATTCATCTCCAAAAAATACAGAAATAATTGCAGTTCTAAATGGTTGATAATTTTCTTTTAACCGTCGAAATTCTCCTGCAGGTAATAACACAATTTCTGAAATTGGAGACTTTGCTTGATGACAGTGTCGATAAGAATATTGAGTTGGAGATTGAAAGGGGTGGCACATCAATGACTGTTAACTTAGTGGTGAGACTCGTAAATCATTTTCAATTGTGTGTTATCAATTTTCAGTTTAATTGCAAAATCTCACATGTTTTCTCTAATTCTTCAGGTTCAGGATTTACACTCAATAACTCCTGACTACTTCTTGGAAGTAAGTGGTGCTGTAATACAGCCCCTATCTTATCAACAGGTAGGCTAAAAGTTTCAACTTTTGTTTTGAAAGAGTATCAATTTTCATTTTCATGTTCTTTGTCTTTGTAAAACTTTTTAATGATGGAATCTCAAGAAATCATTTTCTTAATAGAAGTATCAATTTGGTGATGTGCATTCCATTCTTAGCATATTGTTGAGAAGCTCATGGGCTTTTGTGCTATTTTAACCAATCACTGCAGTTGCATGTTTCTCTTGCATGTTTACAAATAATTTATCTGAAGACTGCTATATTATCAGCATACTTGGGCAATAGTAGTAGAATTTGGCCTGACTTTCACCATTTGAATTACACGAAGATGGTCTATATGATAATATATTTTATGTTTGGTTTGACTTGAATATGATGACACGTTATTTATATAATGTTTTTTTTTTGAACAGGCAAGAAATTTCCGTTTTCCTTGTGGTCTTGTATATGTTGCAGAACCTGGGTAAGCTTATATAGATCTACTTTCTTAAGTTTGCATTTTGGTTTTATTTTATTTTTTACATGTTATCATATAATTGTTCCCTTCTGGAGACCTCGTTTATTGCTCTTGCCATTGTTTGCTGGCCTACATTGTGGCATTGCACGTTTCCCTTTAAAGCCATTAGTTCTTCCCTTCATATGTCACGTACTTAAGTATGATTTTGTGGGTTAACTATTGAATAATCAGTTAAGGGTTGGATGGGTAAACCTTTTAATGTCCTTTAAAGAGCTGGGTGGATAAGTAGCACCAAATGCCTAGTGAATGTCACTATTACTCTATTGTCTTGGACTCAAAAAGTGAGAAATATTTCACCTTGTATAAACATTAATTTTTATTAATGTAATCCATCTTTTCAATGTGCTCACTTTTTTGTTGTTACTTCATACAACTATTATTTTCAACTTTTGCAGCTATATGCTATTTAGAGCTGGTGTTCCTCGCCATGCCATTGTTAAAAAATTTGCTGGTGAGGAGATGTCACAGCTTGAGGATCTAATCTCTGTTCTATCCAAGCTGTCTAGGGGTGCTCGAGTTCCATTAGAATACATAAGCTATGTGGATCGTCATCGCACGAAGGTAAATTTTAACTATTGCAACATTTTTCACCAAGTTGATACATATCTGCACACGTCATTGCTCCTTTTTCTGTTCACAGTTTTGCATATCATCTATTTTATTAATTTGTGTATTTGGGTATGTTGGTTTATTAATTAGATGGATACAAATATTGATCCTTTTTCTTCACTTTTCTGTCTAATTGTTGGGTGGATGCATGATACTCTTGAAAAGAGGATAGGTGACAGGCAATGATGTAAGTTGATGAGACCTGCCTCGTGGGAACATGTATGCCTGGATGAAATGGGTTTGTTTTCCCAAAGTTCTTTGTAATTGAAAATTGGATTTTAGCTGTAGTAGGTTGTGGTCCTCTTTTGTCTTGCATAGGTTTATCAATCTGCCTTGGCGAATTTGTTGATACTTCTACACGAATGAGGGGAAGGAACAAGGTGCTTCTCTGGTGAAGCACACCTAAAAAAGTATCAAAGATCAAAGCTGCTTGGGTGAGGCAGAATAAGTTGCCTCAATTGTGGAAGGATATCGAAATAATTCATAGTTTGTCAATCTGCCTTGGTGGCTTTTGAAATAGGGTATATACGGTTTCTGGAGTTTGTAATTTAGCTCATTGGAGTTCTTGGCTAACTAAAGCATTTGTTGACTGAGGTTTGGTAGACTGATGAATATAACCCTTTTAGGTGTCCAGAGGATCAACATGATTTGAATGTACACCTTATTTTTATGGTTGATTCTTCTATTTTTTTCTTATTTAGTTTATTTTAAGGTATCACTTTTTAATAGATAAGAGTCATCAAAGTTGTCTGAAATTATATTATTTTAGTAAAATAATTTCTAGATGTGATCTGTTATTGCGGGTTTGATGGTCTCGAAATTGTAGGCACAAGGCCCCAGATAGTTAGTTACTTAAGGTGGACTGTTGTGATGTGATATGGTTTCTTGTTCAAATTAAAGAGTGCTTTTTCCATTTGCCTGACGAGTTGCGAGGGAGTAATTGGTGCACCATTTGTAATTCTGTCCTTCCTCTTTCTGGTGTGTCCTTTTGTGAGTAGTCAGCTGTATATTGACTACTTACTGATTCCACTTATGTTAGCCCCAGTTGACCCATTGTTCTTCACAAACATTGAAACATCTCCAGCTAATTTTCCTTTATCATCTTCTATCATGCACTGTGGCTGTATATTTTATATGTAGTTGCATTGATATTGTTACTTCCTCTCTCTGTATATTGTGTGTGTGTGTGTGAACACATAAGTACTTATTGATTTAAGTGAATGAGATTAGTATTTTAATTGATCTTCGCTACTCTTCTACTGCAGTCTGTCCTAGTCACAATTGATCGCCATGAATGGTATGCCTCTCCTCAGATATACACTCGTGATGACAGTTCTGGTCTGTGGACAGCAAAACCTGCAATTTTGCCTGAGTCTTTGCTGCCGTCTTCCGGTATAAATGGCAGAGTACAAGGGTTAACAAGCCAGACAGTTCCATTATGTGGTGAGCCTGTTCATAGGGACCATATGCAGCAAGGTAATAAGCAAGAGTTGACTGATGGTGTTATTAGTATGGACACTGCCAATGAACATGGTTCTGCAGAATCACATTCACAGGATGAATCTGATGGTGGAAGAAAGAAACGACGAGTAGATGAGTATGCTTCTGCTGATGGAGTTGTTACTGACTGCTTGCCAGATGAAAGTGGAGATGTTAGATTGGAGGATTCCAGGACCTTGACAAATATGGGTTCAGGAGATTATCATGGTGCAACTGCAGTGATGACAAATGCTTCAGTTGCAGAATGTGTCATAGAGCCCACTCTTGTGATGTTTGAGGTAATATTTGAAAGGTTTAATATATTCATCTATCTGTTTTTATCAATTGCATTGTTTTTGGTAAAAAATTTCTGATACTTCAATTTTTGTTTTATTTATTGCTTTGCTAAGTTAAAATAGTTTCACTGGGAAAAATAATTGATTCCGCATAGGATGACTGTATCAAATCTTATACTTTGGATAGTTGTATTAATAAAGAGTTTGTATGTGGGTGATGCCAACAAGTTTTATCCATTCATTTGCGGAGAATTTTCTTTGGCTTTCTTCTTTCTTTATATTTTTTCTTTTTTGTAATGAAATTTCTTAGAATATTTTCTGTAAAAGATTTGCTTTCTTGTTTGTTTGTTTTTTAAATTTTTACTTTTGAGGAATATATTTATGATTCTGTAATGGCTTTGGTGGCTGTGGGTTATGGTAAATTATAGGTTCTGATAATCTTGATTTTTAATTGTTGAGGGATTCTGTTGATGTTCTGATTCTGCTGCACCAAATACATGAGAATGCAGAAAGCTTTTGCTCACTAGAATTTTCGAAGGAGCAAAATGGAAAGGGTTGTTAAATTGGTTTTCTCCTTTTGCTTTCTACTTATCTTTTGTTGATATTATTGATTTTATTTATTTATTTTCCCAATTAAATTTATTATCCTTGTTGCATAGTGAATGATAAATAATTGAGATTTTTTTATTATCCCCCGTTTGGGGTGGGGGAGGGCTGGTCATATTGTTTGCTTTTGTTCCCTTTTGCATTTTCCCCTTTTATTGTCGTCGCTATAAAACTGGAAGTTACCAGCCCTTTTGGATTTGTCTTCTACAAACCTCAAGTGATATTGAATGTACCATTATTGGACTGTCTAATTTTATTCTCAAAGCACTGTATGCCACAGCAGTTGTTGTTGACGACAGTATTTTGTGGTTATGCTGTTGATTAATATAGCATAGTTTGTATAGTCCTTCGTCTGTCTCGTTATTAGTTGTTAAGTGTGTTTTTAGTGGGTGTATTAGAAAGAATCTCCTGAAAGTAAAATAAATTGGTTACTATATTTGTAGGTTCATGTGCCGCCATCATGTATGATTGATGGTGTCCATTCACAACATTTTTTTGGGACTGGTGTCATCATTTACCATTCTCAAAGCATGGGCTTGGTTGCCGTTGACAAGAATACTGTTGCAATATCTGCATCTGATGTGATGCTGTCATTTGCTGCATTTCCAATTGAAATACCGGGAGAGGTAAGCTTGTCAGGCATGAATAACTGAAATCTGTTATTTTACAATATTAATTAAGTTACCTACTTTCCATTGCAGGTTGTCTTTCTCCATCCTGTCCACAATTTTGCTCTAATTGCATATGATCCTTCTGCACTGGGGGTTGCTGGTGCCTCCCTGGTTCGTGCTGCTGAATTGCTTCCTGGTAGGTTGATTTTTTGTGTTTGTTCCTCTATGCTATTCTAATGATATGTTTGTTGCATTCTATTGATGTGCCATCATCCTTACTCTATTATCATTTGTGTGAACCTTTGTACTTTTATCAAACAGAGCCTGCATTACGTCGTGGGGATTCAGTATATCTTGTTGGGTTAAGCAGAAGTCTACAAGCAACATCTAGGAAATCCATTGTAACCAATCCATGTGCTGCTTTGAATATCAGCTCAGCTGACTGTCCTCGATACCGAGCAATGAATATGGAAGTCATTGAGCTTGATACTGGTGAGGGACTGACCATTGTAAAAAATAAATCTTGATTTTCCAAAGGCTAGACTCAGTTCAGTTGATTATTCTTAAATGCTGTATCCCAGACTTCGGTAGTACATTTTCGGGTGTGCTGACTGATGAGCATGGAAGAGTACAAGCTATCTGGGGAAGCTTTTCAACTCAGGTTTCTAATCTCTCTTCCTAAAAAAAATAAAGAAAGAAAAAAACTAAGGTTTCTATTGGTTACATAAGTGCTTGCAGCATGCTTCATTATGACAAATTTTCTGTACTTGATGCTTACACTTCCAATTTCAGCTGAAATTTGGTGGCAGTTCTTCAGAGGATCATCAGTTTGTCAGAGGAATTCCAATTTATACAATCAACCAAGTTCTTGAAAAAATCATATCTGGTGCTAGTGGACCATCTCTTCTCATAAATGGTGTCAAAAGGCCAATGCCATTTGTTAGGATTTTGGAGGTTGAACTTTATCCTACTTTGCTTTCAAAGGCTCGGAGTTTTGGTCTGAGTGATGATTGGGTTCAAGTACGCTTTCTTCCTGATGCCACATCTTCTTTTGCTTCTTGTTGCATGTGCAAAATGTAGGAATTCTACATTGATAGCCCTTACCTTAGAGAGAAATACTTTTATATGGTATCTTTCGTTGTTTCACTTATCTTCTTTGTGAGGAAAATGTCGTTTTATACCAAGTATGAGGAAAATCATTTTGCTATTCTCTGTGACAGTGAGGTTCCAAATTCTAAAGTTACAGACAATGAGAACCAAAATGACATGATTTGATATTAGTTTTATTTGGTATTTGGGCAGTGCCGAAATGAGGAATTAATGTTTAATTTAGGGTAAATTATTTTGATATGCGCAAGGCATTGATTGTGGCATTTACTAGTTTTGAATTTGGTTGACTAAGTTTTTCTAGTTTAAATCTTTGTCCTTGTAACTTAGTTGTGTCTATATGTGTTCTGATTCAGGTTAGATTGTCTAGAATATTTGGTTAGCACATTTTGAAGTTCTTGATATTGCTTTGTGCAACAGTAACCTTAGATATGATGTCTAATGGATTCTTGCTTTGTGGTTTGGTTCATATTTTTGAAAGGGTGTATTGTCTCTGTTTTCTTAGCCTTGAAATGCTGTTGTGATCTTTTCCGTCAATTGTTAGATTTGCGATCGCTGAAAAATGATCATTTTCCAAGCTTTAGATACTAGTGGTTCATTATTGGCTGTGATAAGTTTCGGTTTTCTGGTTCTTTCGATCAATTTCATTTTCTTTACTTCCCAAATTAGTCAAGAGTAAATTTTTCTATGTTAGAATCTATGAGGCAATTGATCATTCATGAATAAGTGGTGGTGGTTGAGGTGGATGCTTCTTGAACTTTATTATACACAGAAATATTAATATTTGTGTTGCTAACTATTGTCAAATATTTCCCGTAGGCTCTTGTCAAGAAAGACCCGGTTAG
Source organism: Trichilia minutiflora (assembly GCA_035590515.1). Lineage (NCBI taxonomy): Eukaryota > Viridiplantae > Streptophyta > Magnoliopsida > Sapindales > Meliaceae > Trichilia > Trichilia minutiflora. Next base: position 4,232,876 of record JAVXUL010000021.1, on the reverse strand, counting down.
ACGACAAGTCTTACGTGTCAAAGGTTGTTTGGCTGGATCAAACGCTGAAAATTTACTGGAACAAGGTGACATGGTGTTGGCAGTCAATAAACAGCCAGTTACTTGCTTCCATGACATAGAAAATGCTTGCCGAACCCTGGACAAATATGGTGAAACTGATGGAAAGCTTGACATGACAATTTTTCGGCAGGTGAGCAAATTGATCCATTCTGTATACATTTCAGATTTTAGTTTCAACTACTCATGGTGTTTTCAGTTGACAAACTGTCTGCCTGAGGTGGTTATTATCCAATAGTTGTATACATGTGAGCTCTAAATAGTTGTTTAGGTTGTTTAAGAACTGTAAAATAAATAAATCTTTATACTTTGAAGTACTTCATTTTCAGGGACGTGAAATTGATCTTAAGGTGGGAACAGATGTCCGAGATGGGAATGGAACAACACGTGTGATAAATTGGTGTGGTTCTATTGTTCAGGATCCTCATCCAGCAGTGCGTGCTCTTGGATTTCTTCCTGAGGAAGGTCATGGTGTGTATGTGGCTAGGTGAGAATGTTTTTGGTCTTTCTTGCAGAAGTTTTGTGCTTTCTTTGAAATGGAAAGAACATCAAGAATTAAAATGGTGGGTGTTGCATGTTTGGGTTATGTTCGTATGAAGGCATGTTAGAACTTGACTAGGAAACTTTCTTAGTCCTGTTGCCTTCTCTCTATATGTGTGTGAGAAAGCAACAAGATTGCTGATTTCTGGCAAACATGGGGTTTGATTTCCAATTTTTCCACCAGTGGGCTATCCCCCTTAAGAATTCAAAAGTAGTTTTGAACTTTAGATTTTCGATGTTTTGTATTCATTCTTTGCACTCATCCTCTATTCAATAAAATCTCTCTGATGGTTTTTAGCTGTTGTGGATTCCTTAAAAAAATGTTAGTAATCTGCGGAAATCTGGATAAGACTGGACTGCATTTTGGGTCTGTAAGTGTGAATGTACAATTAAACAGTTATTGACAAACTGTTTGTAAGCTTGTGGCAGTTATGGATTTTCAGTCTGGAAATGTAAATATTGGATGAACCTAATTTGTTATAACAAATTTTAAGTCTATCAACGTTGTAAAAATTTGATTTTGCTTGCTTTGTCATAAAGAGCTTACCATAAACCAAAAACAGATCACTAATTTCCATGCTTCCCCTTTAAATATCAGGGAGTCACCTTTTTATTTATTATCTTATTTTGGCCAAGCATAAAGTAGTTTGTTAAAAGGAAGCATGAATACCAACTTATATCTACTTGAGGTTTAGGAGCTCATTTCCTTTTTCCTTTTCCTTTTTCTTTTTTTTTTTTTGGTGACATTAAATTTATCATTTCTTTGTTTCCTATGTACGTATATTTACCCTTTTGATATCCTTGATTTTGACCATAAATAAATGTCGTTTTTTGTGTGGGTCACTCTTGCTGAATATAGTCTTAATTATCTATCCATGTCATCAGGTGGTGTCATGGTAGTCCGGTGCATCGATATGGTCTATATGCTCTTCAATGGATAGTTGAAGTTAATGGAAAATTGACTCCTGATTTAGATTCCTTCGTCAAAGTGACAAAGGTATATCATCAACGTTTATGTATTTTTCATGAAATGTATCTACTAGTCTTGTCAATTTACCTCTGTATATCTACACTTTCACTCTCACATCACGCACTCTTTTGTCACGCTTCGAAGTATAGAAGCATTAAAAAGAAAAAAGTCACTTTCTAGACCTCTAGATATGTAAAATATTTGAAAACTTCCCTTCTGGTGAAGCTACACATACGTAAAGTTCAAATAATTTTCGTAAGAATTATGAGGCATCTTATCCTGTTGCTTCTATTTCTATAGCTAACACTCCTTGTGACACGTGACTGGATAATCTGGCATTAAGTTACTAGTGCTACCTCATAGCAAAGATGCAAGGTTTCACCTATCTAGATTTTGTTGTGGTCGCTATATTGAGTAATACTAACATGATTTTAACCAGTCCTCCATGCTTTTAATACACTGCCTCATTGGATTATTTGTATTACTGGATACATATTTGTTGGAATGAATAGTGCAAGCTGCTAACATTTTTCCCAAAGAGTTAAAAGAGTTGTTTTGGGCTGACATTTTATTTGAGTTAGATGCTATATACTCATTTTCTTAATACTTTATTTAGGAAATAGAACATGAAGAGTTTGTGCGCGTCAGGACTGTCCATCTGAATGGGAAGCCACGAGTGTTGACGCTAAAGCAGGATTTGCACTACTGGCCAATGTGGGAGCTGAGTTTTGATCCTAATATTGCAATGTGGCGTCGAAAGACAATCAAGGCATTAGATAGCAGTTGTGTATTAAAAGATCGTTGAGATCTCACCGGATGTGTTTTTCCTTGGGAAGCAATCATGTTGGAATGGAATATATACATGGAGCCGGACTTGTTTCCAAGCCAGCTCACAGATGCTATCTTGCAGTGCATCTTTCACTTGGTGATCGAGAGCATACAATTTCCATTTCTGGGAATATCTATGGTAACTTACTTGACGATCAACAGCTATTTATGCAGATTGTATCAAATCAATGTACTTGAAATAGGGAGATTCTATATTTGGAAACTCGTTTATCCGTGCGAATGGTTGGTTAGAAGCAATGAGAAGTAAATTCTTTCCATTTCTCCACGTGCATTCTTTATAGAATGAATGAGATCATCAGGAACTCTGGCATATGGTCGTTTTTGAAATCATCGTGATTATTTATCAATTTCATCTTCTTGTTCATAATGAACATATGAACACCAAAAATAAATGTAGAAAATAATCATGTTGCTTCCCCGTGAGATTTTTTAGAAACCACCCTATTGATATTTGCTTGATTTCCGTGGAAATCTTGGCCATCTTAAACTATAATTGATGTTCAATTCATGTGCTATGGGTTATTGAAAAACTTTCCTCAGCTTCTTAAGAGACTCATGCTGTGAAGGATTTTTCATAAATATTTCAATAATGATAATAGATTATATATCTTAATTAGAAGAGAGAAAAAGAAAGAAGAAAGCAAGCCTACTTGTCTTGTGATTGCGCCATGCAAGAGAAGAAATCAAGAAGAAAACGAATGGTGTTGAGATGATCGTCTTCCATTCCTTCGAGTTTGCTAGAGAAGAAGCCATAACTACTTATCAGCTGTTGCCGCACCCACAATCAACAACAATCAACTCCAACATAAATTAATATATAAATAAAAAATATGTTATTGAAGGAAGTTGATTCTTCCCCTGTACATTCATTTATGTTGACAAATAAAGGTGAGTAGATCGAGCAAAGCAATATGTTGATAATGGGTCTTAATTAATATTTAATTATGGAGACTTTATTCCCATCTCAACGGCCATGTATTTTTTGCTTAGAGCACTACTACTACTACTGTACTCTATATCCAAATTTGGAGGAATAATATTGGAGTTCAGTGGTGAATAAAGTAAAGCAACCTTCATTAATATTCATCGTGCCTTTATTATAATAACTTGATTTCCATGCTTTCTTATCTCTCTATATGTCTCTGGTTATGAATGAATGAATCATCACTTTCATCACATCTAAGTTTGAGAGAATAGGCATCGAATTGTTCAGCTTTTATTTTTATTTGTCTTCTTGGGAAACATAAGTTCTATGGGACCATGAACACAATTTTCTATTCTTCTTCTTTTGGGGTGTGAAATCATTTTTCATGTTTGATGTATGGGAGAAATCATAGAGTTTATGTGGTTTGTGAAATCATAATGCTTTTTGTGGGTTTAATTGATAATATTTTTTTTAAAAAATAGCACAAGTGACAAACTGATCATTCTCCTCAGAAAGTTAGTTGAGTTGAGCAGTACACATCAAAGGCAAGGGGACCATTCGTACACAATTTAAATTTTTATACGAAATTGTAAATTTGTGAAATTAATATTTGCTCGCTTTTCTCATTTTTATGTATATATACAGAAGTTAGTTGGCCACCTCATGCTAACTTTACATCACGAAAGAATCTTTTGGACCACCAAATGTTGTTGGCACTACATATTTATCCGAAATCACATCAAGACAATATTTCATCTTGCTATATGGTTAATTATGGTAATTAGACATAATCCCAAAATTATTTTTTTTTTCATTATAAAACAGTATATTCTTGCTTCATTGGTTTTTCTTTTTTTCACAAAGAATGTTACTGTAATGCTCGAGTTCTTTATTAATGGTAAATTCTTTTGCACAAATAAAATTGTTTGGGTACTTTGCCTAGATCCAGTCCAATGGTTTAGATCTATCTCCGTGTCCTTATTTAGGTGTATCAAATGCATATATCAAGTAAACTCCTTGATACGGTGTCGTTCTGAAAAGTCAATTACATCACCCAGAAAAATAGATGAATCGTCTCGGACACTCCGTGCAAAGTGACTAGGCAGCAGGTCTCCTTCAAATTATTTATTGTTGACTTGCATTCGTGTTCGAGGCCTTCAACAACATTTACCTTCGGGATTAAGGGTTTCTCCAATATTTGACTATACAACAGTATGGACTCGCGGACACTTGGAACACACCAGCCTCCACAACGTTGTCTTCTAGCGACATCGAGGTTACAACCTACTGTATAATGACCTTCCGAGAATCAGGGGATTTCATTCTCGGGAGGACCGGAAGCTTCACTCGAGGGGACGCACACTCGAGGTCTTGGGGATGACGTGGCGAGGAACAATATCACAATTCTCCACGCCCCTTGATTTTGCAACACGTGTCCAAAGATGCTCACTCCTAAGCTTCCAATATACAACACCCAAAAATCGAGGGAGAGGGATTCGCATCCAGATTCATTCGACCACATTGAGAAAAACCCACTGTGAGACATTCTCTCAACCTTTTCAGTGCATTCAGGTATCATGCTTAAGAGTAAAACATTCTATATC
>JAVXUL010000021.1:4203014-4227831 GCA_035590515.1 Trichilia minutiflora | reverse complement strand
TATTCGAGAAAAGATTCAGGAGAATTTGATCTCGACCAGTTATGTAAAGACTGGTGAGCAGTTGGGAGATATTTTTATAAAGGCCTTAAATGAGAATCGGATTGAATATCTTTATACCAAGCTGGGCATGATTAATATCTATGCTCCAGCTTAAGGGGGAGTGTTACAGAATATAAATTAGCTGTATGTTACAGAATAAAAATTAGTTGTAAACTTACCTTGTATACATAAGCTAATTAGTAGGCTAATTAGTAGGGATTTGTTTTTATGTTTAGCTTTCTCTAAGTGTATATAATCATAGAAATATATGAATAAAATATTAGAAAATACGATATACACTTTCTGTTTCATATTTCTGTTTCAATCAGGACAATTTCATCTCAAAGACTCGATAATGATCAAGTTCTTGCCACAGATTTTGTAGCAAGCTTGCATACTTTGTGACAGATTTATCTCCTTGCCTAGCGGCTGTGGCCTTGATCTTGATTTCGTACACGTGTTGTATCACGACCCTTCGAGTATGTGTGGCGAATGAAGTCTCAAATATCCTTTACTGTAGCAAAAAACATGTATCACTAATTGTGGGATCCATGGAATCTCATAGTCAAGACATTATTATAGAATCCTCCTCATCCTATGCTCCAAAGTCGGATCATTCTTTGCTGGTGTAGTTCCAAGAAGGTGGTTAAACCTCCCTTTGCCCTTGAGATATGTGTAGACCACTCGGGACCATTTGACGTAGTTCTTCCCATTGAGTTTATAGGATACATGAATATTCTGTAAATCTCTAGTTTTCTGGACAAAATTGAATTCTTCGGATGGGTTTGTTTTAGATCTGGTACCAATGATTGACATGATACAAAGATGAGATTCACAGCAATTTGGTTACCTGAACAGACGAAAGAAAAAAAATAAGAAGTATTGGTAACAGCGATGAAGGCTGAAATACGCAGGAGAGAAAACCTTGAAAAAACACAAACACGCAGCAATAAAGGCTGCTCGATAAAGAAGAATAAATCCCATATAGAAATCCGTAAAGCTCTGATACTATGATAGAGGATATAAGATGAAAATAATTCTGATATTCTTCATTCATCTATAATTAACGATACACGATATTATATAGACGATTACAAGAGAAAAAAATAGAAAACTAAATCATTTTAAAAAGTATCCTAATAAAATCCCTCAATTTAAGAGATTTCAAACTAATTATTATAAACTATTTACAGTTCATCTACATCTCGACACTACGTGTGAGCTGCTCATTTGGATCAAAAGTCTATCAGGGGAATTTGTTTTCAATAAGTTTGATCCAATAGAACTTATATGTGATAATCAGACAGCTATACACATTGCCTCAAATCTAATCTTTTATGAGCGTACAAAACACATTGAGGTAGATTATCATTTTATCTGAGTTAAACTTCTTCAGAAAGAACTAGTGACATCATATACAAGATCAAAAGACCAATTGGCTGACTTGTTTATCAAATCTTTGTGAGGAACCATAATAGAGTATATTTGTAACAAGTTGGGCATATATGACCTATATGTTCCAGCTTGAGGGGGAGTGTTGGAAATATAATTATATTAATTCTATATATGCTAAGTTTAGATTAAGAATAATTTGGAATAATTGCTTTCCTTATATGTGTTGATTTGGAACTATATATTTATAGTCTTGGTAGTATTAAATCAATAAGAAACATTTCAACTGTCTCCCAAAATCTCTCTGCTCCTCTCTTGCACACATATCAAGCTGATGATAAATATTGTTATCATAAATTATGTAGGTTACATTTCTTCATAAGGGATTTGATGAGACACGGCGGCTTGGTCTCCAGACTGGAACTGAGCAGGTACTCCTTTTCTTTAATCGTATTATCTTATTTGATCAATAATCATTGCTAATAATAGTGGTTCTCATAGCTTTATGTTTTGCACCTTTTCAGATGGTGCGGCATGCTTCTCCCCCAGGGGAAACTGGATTGCTTGTTGTTGACTCTGTGGTGAGCACACTTTGGTGTTTCAAATTCTAAATTTTAAATAAATTAGATGTTTTTTTAATATGATCCTATGTGCTTCAGGTGCCAGGGGGGCCAGCTCATTCCCAATTGGAGCCAGGTGATGTGCTTGTCCGTGTAAATGGGGAAGTAAGTTATTCTTCTGATTCTTAAGTCATACAAATTCTTCGGATTTATTTTAATGAGTCATTTCTAGGTGCCTTTCAGTCTTTATTGTAATTTGTGGGCTGATTTTTTATTGTGTAGATCTTGTTAATGGACATACAGAGTTCCATGCTTTGTTTTGCTTTATAATTTTTTACCACAAGTCTATTTACTTATGCAGAATGAGACTGTATATGTCCTTTGGCAACAGTCTCAGTAATGATTAGCTTATGATTGCGGGCTTTATTCACTCATATCATGAGCATTCAAATTGAACAAATTGGTTGAGACTAGGTCTGTACAGTTAGACAAGTTGTTGGAGAGGAGTTTTTATGATGGAGGTATTGTTGTAACGTATGACAGGTCTTCGCCTTGTTTGATTATGTTTTCTTTGTAAAAACCCAAGGGATGTTTTGAATGGTTTAACCATCAGCTTCCAGCAATAAGGTCAAAGAATTAGAATGTCCTTGGGCCATCAGCCTATATAATACATCCCTAGGTTTCTTAACTACCAGTAGTAGAATGTGGTCCATGTGCAAGTGGGGCCTATTGATTTTTGTGTAAAAAGTTTGATGAAATTTTTTACCCTTTGCTAAGTGGATTTCTTTCTAGGATTGGGAGGAGCTGTAGAGCCAACTTATTACACATGTAGATCTGTAATTTATATATGTATACACTATATTGCACTAATGCTGATGCTAGGTTGTGGGATTTAAGTGTTCCCTTGATTTTTTCCATAGTTATATCCATACGAAGACTCTTAGTTTGGAGAAGCAATGAGACTTTATTCTGAATATTCGTCTCCTAAAAATACAGAAATAATTTCAGTTCCAAATGGTTGATAGTTTTCATTTAACCGTTGAAATTCTATTGCAGGTAATAACACAATTTCTGAAATTAGAGACTTTGTTTGATGATAGTATTGATGAGAAGATTGAGTTGGAGATTGAAAGGGGTGGCACATCAATGACTGTAAACTTAGTGGTAACACTCGTAAATGATTGTCAATTGTGTCTTATCTGTTTTCAGTTTAATTGCAAAAACTAATACACTTTCCTTAATTCTTCAGGTTCAGGATTTACACTCAATAACTCCTGACTACTTCCTAGAAGTAAGTGGCACAGTAATACAGCCCCTGTCTTATCAACAGGTAGGCTAAAAGTTTCAATTTTTGTTTTGAAAGAGGATCAAGGATTTTTCCCTTATTTTCATGTTCTTTTTCTTTGTAAAACTTTTTAATGATGGAATCTCAAGAATCATTTTCTCAATAAAAGTATCAATATGGGTACAATCGGATGTGCATTCCATGCTTAGCATGCTGTTGAGAAGCTCATGGGCTTTTGTGCTATTTTAATTAATCACTGCAGATCGCATATTTCTCTTGGTTTACAATAATTTTATCTGAAGACTGCTATATTATCATCATACTCAGGCGATGTTACTAGAATTTGACCTGAGCTTCACCATTTGAATCACATGAAGATGGTCTATATGATAACATGTTTATGTTTGGTTGGACTTGAATATGATGACATGTTATTTATATAGTTTTTTTTTCTTGAACAGGCAAGAAATTTTCGTTTTCGTTGTGGTCTTGTATATGTTGCTGAACCTGGGTAAGCTTGTCTAGATCTACTTTCTTAAGTTTGGTGTCAGAGCAAGAGTTTTGATTCTGTAGACATTCATGGTTATAGAGAAAGGGAACAAAGCAGAATGCCAAATCCTTAGGGTTATGTATGTATGTGTTATTGATATTTATTTCTTTTTAAATATTTATGTTAGTATTATGTTAAATTTGAGGTGTTGGCATGAAATTAAAGAATTGCATAAGTTGTCATTGTTGCTACTAGTGTTGTTGGAAATCAAGTTGATCTTTATAGTTTATATAAAAAGCTGTGCAAGTTTTGACTGATGTGCTGTAGTTATAACCCAAATAGTCAATGTCTATGCAATTGCTCAAGTCAATGCTAGCACCGTGCATGTATTGGAGTAGTTAGGGAGTTTCAACCGCTTATCCATCAGTTTCTAAGAACTAGATACAAAATTTAGGGAATATATTTGTCTTGTTTGTTGCTTATGCATGCATTGGTTCCAAAGTGTTAATGGCAACATCTAAGCAATGATTGATGTAATTATTCTATAACAAGTTTTTTCTCTAATCGTTGAGATAGAAAGGATGTTGAGTTCATTCGATAAACCTAACTTTCCATGTCTCTTTAAAGGAAATTCGACATTATTCCATTGTGCTTTTCATTTAGTTGATATGAATGCTTGTAAGATCAAACGATCGGAGAGAAAGACCTTAAGATAGCTTTAAGATTTTATAGACACCTATTTGTGAGATTTCATAAACTTTGTTATAAGTGATAGTCATTGGAGGCAAAAGTTTAGGATTCTTTAGTCTCTCGAATGAGATAATGATTCGAAGATATGTTTGAGTTTTTGTAAACTCTTAAATTATGAAATAATGATCGTATGAAGATATATGTCAAATACTTAAGAAATATGTCTTATATATGTTGAAAGAATCTTTTTTTTTTTATGGTCCATGATATTAGAGTGATAACTATTTTATTTTAGGAGCATTGTATAAGACAGATAATGATGGGAATTCAATTGAAATTATCCATTATAGTATAAAGATGGTTGATTAGTGAAGAATTTGAGAAAAAATTATATTGATTCTCTCTTGTGTTTCAATACAAGTAATTACAGAAGTATTTATACACATGATTGAGGCATAATTAGGAAATATATAAAAAAATAATAGAATAAAATTGCTATAAAATAGGGCCTAAGAATCTGTCTAAATTAAATATTAGTCAACATTTTCCCTCAAATTGGTGTTTAGATATCACACATGCCCAACTTGCAGATCAAAGTATGATAAGTTCTATTGCTAAGCTTTTTAGTGAACACGCCAGTTAGTTGCTTGTCGGACATTACGTGAGATAAGTTTAAGGCACCATCAATCAACTTTTCTTTAATGAAGTGTTGATCAATCTCTATGTGTTTTGTCCGATAATGTTGGACTGGGTTCTAAGTTATATTGGTGGCAGCTCTGTTGTCACAATAAAGGGATAATTTGTCTTTTCTTAACAAATTTAATTCCTCCAATACTTTTCGTAACCACAAAAGCTCATAAACACTCTGAATTATAGCTTTGTACTCTGCTTTAGCACTTGATCGAACAACTACATTCTTTTTCTGACTTCTCTAAGTGACTAGGTTTCCTTTTACAAGCGTGCAATAACTAGAGTTAGACCTCCTGTCATCTGAAGATCTAGCTCAATTTGTATTTGTAAAGGCTTCTATCTGAAGGTGATTGTGTTTGGAGAAGAGTAGACTTTTTCTTGGAGCAGACTTTAAATATCGTAGAATGTGAAAGACAGCTTGCATGTGAGGCTCATGTGGATTATGCATAAATTGGCTCACCATACTAACTATATATGCTATGTCTGATCTAGTGTATGAAAGATAAATCAGTCTTCCCACCAATCTCTGATATCTTCCTATATCAACTAGCTCACTAGTCCTTGCTTGCAGCTTATGGTTGCTCTCGATAGGAGATTTTATTAGTTTACAACCCAAAATACCAGTTTCTTCCAAGAGATTTAGAATATATTTCCTCTGAGAAATGAAAATTCATTTTTTTTGATCTGACAACTTCAATTCTCTAGAAATATTGTAGTTTTCCTAGATTCTTGATCTCAAATTCTTGAGCTAAGAGCTTGTTCAATCGGGCTATCTCTTCTTTGTTATCTCCTGTTATCACTATATCATCAACCTTATTATGCATGATAGATAAGGTATGATGAGCATTGCTTTGTTGATAGTCGAAAAAGTCATGGCTTTACTGAATCTATCGAATCATACTCTGGGAGATTGCTTCAGTCTATACAAGGCCTTTTTTAATCTGTAGACCTTTCCTTGGGTTCTTTTATTATCAAATCCAAGAGGAATCTTCATATACACCTCTTCCTCTAGGTCTCTATGAAGAAATGAATTTTTTACATCGAATTGCTATAAGTTCCAATCAAGATTGGTTACACAGGATAGCAAGATTCTGATTGTGTTCATCTTTCTTACGGGACCAAATGTCTCCTAATAGTCCACTCCATAAGTTTGCATGAATCCCTTCTGATTGTGTTCATCTTTCTTACGGGACCAAATGTCTCCTAATAGTCCACTCCATAAGTTTGAATGAATCCCTTAGCTATCAATCTGGTTTTGAACCTTTCAATTGAACCATTAGCTTTATATTTCACAGTGAACACTCACTTGCAGTCGACTAGTTTCTTTTTGGGTGGAAGAGTTACAAGCTCCCAAGTTTCTTTTTTGCCAAAGCTTTCATTTTTTCAACCATTGCTCCTTTACATTTGGGATCTTTGAAAGCTTCCCTCTAATCCTGTGGAATAGCACAGAAGAAATAGACAAGGCAAAGGCTCTATAGGTGGGGAACAAAAAATCATAGGAAGCAGAGTTAGATATAGGATATTTAGTACAGGCCCTGATACCTTTTCTTTGAAAAATAGGTTTATCTAAATTATCAAAAGGTAACTCATAAGAAGAGGATGAATCTTGACACGTAGTAGGTTGCATGATAGCTTCTTCTATCCTGTCTCTTCTCGAGTATCTCTTTAAATCAAGTTTATCCAAACGCCTAATAGACTTCCTCTAAACAGTATTCTCCTCTTGAACTCTCTCTTCAACAAAACATAAATTCTCCTCTAGAGTAAGATCATCAAGAGTTACAGAATTAGGTATCACCTCCCCTAGAGTTAGGTCATCAAGAGTTATAGAACCGGTATCACCTCTTCCTTTTCATTACTTTGTCCCTAAAGAGGTGATTGGTTTGTATTGAAGTAAGGTTCAACTTCTCTAAAAGTAACATCCATACTGATGAAGCACTTCCTAGATGGAGGATGGTAACATTTCTATCGCTTCTGTGTTGGAGAATACCCAATATACACATATTTAAGAGCCTGCGGATTTAGTTTCCCAACATTTCCAGTATAAATAAAATAATCACACCCAAACACTTTTGGAGGAACAGTATAATTATTTTTCCGCTATAATATCTCTAAAGGACTTTTAAAGTTGAGAGTTTTAACAGGCATTCTATTGATAAGATAAGTAGCCATTAGAATGGCATCCCTCAATAAGGTTTCGGTAGATTCATGGTGAACATAAGTGATTTAGTAACTTCCAACATATGCCTATTTCTGCTTTTACCCACTCCATTTTGTGCACTAGTGTAAGGGCAACTAGTTTAATGGATTATCCCATTAGACTCCAAATAAGTAACAAATTTATTATCCAAGTATTCTGTGCCATTATTCGTTTTCAGAATCTTTATTTTTGCATCAAATTGAGTACAAACCATGTTATGAAAAGATTGAAAATATGAAAAAACATCACTCTTAGCTTTTATGAAATACACGCAAGTCATCTTGGTACAACAATCAATATATGTGACAAACCATCAACTATTAGACAAGTAGGCAGTCTGAGTAGGTCCCCAAACATCAGAATGGACAATCATAAAAAAATTAGTACTTTTATTATTACTAAAATGATAAGAGTTTCTAGTATATTTAAAATACTCACAAGCATTATAAAACAAAGAATCAAACGAAGTTCTCGAAAACAAACTGGGATATAGTTTTGCTAAGGCAAAAAGGGAGGATTGCCTTAATTGTCTATGCCACTGTATTATTTCTTGGTTGACATCCTTATTTCAGAATTAGTTCCGAGATATTCAGTCTCTTCTGATCTAGCTCGCATATGGTCTTCGGAGACTTAGCTTGCTCTAAGCCTGCGTGCCTTTTTGGGTTTTTGTTGCTTTGTAGTTTCTTGGCTGTTTTTACTTTAGGCATGCGAGCCTTTTCGGGCGTCTGTGCCCCTTGGTTGTTTCTTGGCTGTTTTGCTTTAGGTTTGCGCGTCTTTTCGGGCGTTTGTGCCCTTTCTGAGGCCTTTCTAGGCTTTTGGGGTCGTTTTGCCCCATCCTTTGTATAGTTTTTTTCCCTTTTATATAATTTTAATTTCTCCAAAAAAAAAAAATCCTTATTTCCTCCAAAAAAAGGCGTGATTTGGAACAGACCCTTAACTCCCTTCCAACATATATAAGTTATTATGCAATCTACCATTGTTAATTTCTTACCTTGTTTGAAGGTTTTGAAAAATACAATGATTAGTAAAAAAATCCAATTTTATAGTTTAGAGCTTTGGTAATGGTATTGACAAATAAAAGATTAATAGGAATTCGAGGGACATGAAGCACTGAAGATAGCTTAATATTGGGAATAGAGAACATAATCTGTTCCAGATACAGGGGTAAAAGAGCCATTGGCTATTCTGACGTTGTCCTTTTTTAGACATGGAGAGTAGATAAGGAGATTTTTAGAGGAGCCTGTCATGTGTCTATTCGCACCAGAATCAATAATCTAAGAATTAGTACCAAAGTGGGCAGTGAAAGTATTACCTGACTTTACAAAGTTAGATTTTGCACTGGAAAAAGAGTCAATGTGGGATAGAAAATGCTGGAGATACTGGATTTCATCAGAAGAAAGAATCTTAGTGGAAGTTGACTCAATGGTTTCCATCAAATTTGCTTAAGCCCTTGTTGAATTGATTCGTTTTCCTCCACGACCTTTAGTGGATTGACCATGTAACTTCCAACAAGTCTCCTTGGTATGTTGCAGCTTACCACAATAATTACAATGCAGATGATCTTTATCATAATTATTTGCCTTCAGTTGCTTATAAGAGCCACTAAGAATCAACCCAGCCTTCTCAACTGGTGCTGTGTAGAGTATAACACTTCTGCTTTCTTCCTGCTAAACATAGGAATACACTTCCTCAAGAGAAGAAAAAAGGGGTTTTACCAAGAACATGAACCCTGATCTAACCATACTCATTGTTTACCCCAACCAAAAAATCATAGACCCACTCCTTTTCAACCAGCTTCTGAAATTTGATTGTTCTCCAGTATAGTCTGCTTAGAAGTCTTGATAATAATCAAGTTCTTACCATAAGTCATTCAGCTCAGAAAGATATTGAGAAATTGTCATCTCATGCTATGGATTTTATTTCGAATCTCAAAAATCTGAGCATCATTCTCCACTCGTGAGTAAGTGAGAGTAGCTGCATTCCATATTTTTGCTGCAATGTCAAGTAACAAATATGTTCTGGAAATTTTGGGGTGCATAGGGTTGATAAGCCATGCTATAATAAGTGAATTTTTAGAGTCCCACTTATTATAGGTGGGATCAGTTGCTACAGGTTTCTTTTTATCATTGGTAATATAACTCTGCAATCCTCTAGCTTTGATGAACAATAAACAAGACCGTGACCATGCAAGGTAATTGCTTCCATCAAGCTTTAGGGACTAATTTGCAATGAGGGGTTATCGGAACTAGTGACCGTAATTTTCTTATCATCCGTCATTTTGTAATAATAAGTAGAAAAATAACTAAGCCCAGCAACACAACAAATCCACAAAACACAGCCAAAACCAAAAAGGTGAAGCTAGCAGCAAAGTGAAAAAACATGAACAAACTCATAGAACCTGGAAACAGAGACTGGATCGTAGGTTTTCGGAGCAAATTGTCCAAAACAGACTGGAAATGGGGACACTCGTAAAAAATAGAGTATTTTAGATAGCAGGAAAGTTGAACAGTGCCAAGAGATAGGGAACTCTATCTCCAGAATAAGGGCACTGCCTCTGATACTATGAAGAATTTAAGAAAAGGATTACATTGATTCTCTCTTGTGTATCAATACAAGTAATTACAGAGGTATTTATACATATGATTAAGACCTAAATAAGAAATATGTAAAAAAGTAATAAAATAAAAACTCTACAAATTAGGAACTAAATTGTTATAAATTAGGGTCTAAGAATATGCCTAAATTAAATATTAGTCAATAATAAGTCACAATAACAAATAAAAGAAATACATAATTTAAAACTCACCTCATAATTAAAAAAATCCTTGCTTGAAACACTTTTATATGAGTTGAAGGAAGATGTTAGGGTTTAAGGGAAATGAAGATTTTAAGAGTGGAGGCTAAAGGGAAGACAGATTACTAAATGATGGATGAACCATATATATATGTATGTATGTATATTGTAATGAATAATTTCAATTGAATCCCTATACTTATCCATCTTGCACAATACTCTTAAAACAAAATAGTTGTTACTCTATTGACATTCTTATCCCATAAGTGAAATAGATATTAGAGTAATTCTGAAATGTGACATCTCCTATCAGATGGTAGTGACTTTGAACTTCCAAGGCACTTAAGCTTTAGGTCATAGGTTCAAGTAACGAAGGCCTCATTTCGGCGAATAAATCCCCAATTGGCTCAGATTAAGTGTTGTACATTGCCTCTAGCCATGATATAACCCATGGATCCCACGGGGTTGCCTATTGAGGATGGGGCCCACACTAAGTGCCACATGGGGTTAGAAATGTCACATTTAAAAAGACCGAAATAATTAGACCTCATTTTGGTGAATAAATCCCCAATTGGTTCAGATTAAGTGTTGTGTATTGCCTCTAGCCATGATATAACCCATGGACCCCACAGGGCCGCCTATTGAGGATGGGGCCCACACTAAATGCCACGTGGGGCTGAAGATGTCACATGTAAAAGGACCAAAATAATTTGATCTATAGACAACATCGTTATGGTTTAACTATTGAATGATCAATTAAGTGCTGGATAGGTAAACCTTTTAATGTCATTCAAAGGGTTGGGTGGATTAGCACCCAGGTATCACTAATTACTACTCTATTTATCTTGGACTCAAAAAGTGAGTAATATTTCACCTTGTACAAACATTATTTTTATTTGTCGTAATCTATCTTTCCAATGTGCTTACTTTTTTGTTCTTAGTTCAGATGTCTATTATGTTCAATTTTTGCAGGTATATGCTATTTAAAGCAGGTGTTCCTCGCCATGCCATCATTAAGAAATTTGCTGGTGAGGAGATGTCACGACTTGAGGATCTAATCTCAGTTCTATCCAAGCTGTCAAGGGGTGCTCGAGTTCCATTAGAATACATAAGCTATGTGGATCGTTATCGCAGGAAGGTACACAATTTTAACTATTGCAACATTTTTCACCAAGATGATACATCTCTGCACAAGTCATTGCTACTTTTTTCTGTTCACAGTTTTGCATATCATCTATTTCATTAATTTGCATATGTGGATATGTCGTTGTATTAATTAGATGGATATAAATATTGATCCTTTTTCTTTAGTTTCTGTCTACTAGTTGGGTGGATGGATGATAATATTGAGAAGACGATATGTCAGGGGCAATGATGTGAGTTGACGAGATCCGCCTCTTTAGAACATGTATGTCAGGTTGAAATGGGTTTGTTTTCCCAAAGTTCTAGTTTGTCAGTGAAAACTGGATTTTAGCCATAGTGGGTTGTGGTCCTCTGTTGTCTTGCGTAGGTTTATCAGTCTGCGCTGGAGTTATTTGTTGGTACTATTTCATGGATGGGGGGAAGGAACAAGGTGCTTCTCTGGTGAAGCACACCAAAAAAAGGATCAAAGACTAAAGTTGCTTGGGTGAGTCAGAATAAGCTGCCTCAATTGTGGAAGGATATTGAAACAATGCATAGGTTTGTCAATCTGCCACGTGGCATTTAAAATAGAGTATATACGATTTCTGGAGTTTCTAATTTAATTCATTGGAGTTCTTGGCTAACTAAAGCATTTGTTGACTGAGGTTAGGTAGACTGATAAATATAACCCTTTAAAGTGTCCAAAGGATCAACAAGTTTTGAATGTACACCTTCTTTTTATGGTTGATTCTTCTATTTTTTTCTTATTTATCTTATTTTTGAGGTAGCCCTTGTTTAATAGATAAAAGTCATCAAATTGTCCAAAATTATGTTACATTTATTAAAATAATTTCTAGATGCGATCTGGTGTTGTGGGTTTGATGGCCTCCGAATTGCAGGCATATAAGGCGTCAGATATAGTCACTTAAGAGTGACTATTGTGTTCTGATATGGTATCTTGCACAAACTAAAGAGTGCTTTTTTCCAGTCGTCTGGATGAGTTGGCGAGGGCTATTTGTAATTCTGTCCTACTCTTTCTGGGGTGTCCCTATTGATTCCACTTATATTAGCCACAATTGACTCATTGTTCTTCACAAACATTGAAACACCTCCAGCTAATTTTCCGTTTTCATCTTCTATCATTCACTCTAGCCGCATATTCTATTCATAGTTGCATTGATGTTGTTATGTCCTCTCTCTATATTGTGTGCATGTGTGAACACATAAGTATTGATTTAAGTGAATGATTTGAGTATTTTAATTGATGTTTTGCTACTCTTCTACTGCAGTCTGTCCTGGTCACAATTGACCGCCATGAATGGTATTGTCATCCTCAGATATACACTCGTGATGACAGTTCTGGTCTGTGGACGGTAAAACCTGCAATTCCGCCTGAGTCTTTGTGGCCATCTTCCAGTATAAATGGTGGAGGACAAGGGTTAGCAAGGCAAATGGTTCTGTTATGTGGTGAACCTATTCATATAGAACATACACAGAAAGGTAATAAGCAAGAGTTGACTGATGGTGTTATTAGTATGGATACTGTCGATGAACATGGTTCTGCAGAATCACATTCTCAGGATGAATCTGATGGTGGAAGAAAGAAACGGCCAGTAGATGAGTATGCTTCTGCTGATGGAGTTGTTACTGACTGCTCCCCAGATGAAAGTGGAGATGTTAGGTTGGAGGATTCCAAGACTATGGAAAATATGGGTTCAAGAGATTATCATGGTGCAACTGCAGTGACAACAAATGCTTCAGTTGCAGAACGTGTCATAGAGCCCACTCTTGTGATGTTTGAGGTAATATTTGAAAGGTTCTATATATTCATCCATCTACTTTTATCAATTGCATTGTTTTTGTCAAAAATTTCTAATACTTCAATTCTTGTTTTATTTATTGCTTTGTTAAGTTAAATAGTTTCACTAGGAAAAATAATTGATTCTGCATTGTATCAGAGCTTACACTTGCGATGCTTTTATTAATAAACAGATCATATGTCGGTGCTGCCAACAAGTTTTATCCATTGATTTGTGGAGAATTTGCTTTGGCTCTCTTCTTTCTTTATATCTTTTCTTTTTTGCGGTGAAATTTCTTATTATAATATTTTCTGTAAAGGTAATTTGCCTTCTTGTAATTTTTTTCTAGTTTCTGCTTTCAGGGGAATATATTTATGATTTTGTAATGGCTTTGGCGGCTGTGGGTTATGGTAAATTGTAGTTTCTGATAATCTTGATATTTATGTTGAGGGATTCTGTTGATGTTCTGCTTCTGCTGCCCCAAATACATGAGGATGCAGAAAGCTTTTGCTCACTAGAATTTTCAACGGAACAAAATGGAAACAGTTGTTAAATTGGTTTTATCCTTTTACTTTTAACTTGTCTTTTGTACATATTATTGATTTTATTTATTTATTTTTCCAATTAAATTTATTATTCTCGATGCATAGTGAATGATAAATAGTTGAGATCTTTTTATCCCCTTTTTCGGGTAGGGCTCTTCATATTGTTTGATTTTGTTCCCTTTTCTTTTTCCTTTTTATGTTATCACTATAAAACTGAGAGATATCAGCTTTTTGGATGCCTCTTCTACAAACCTCAAGAGATGTTGAATATGTCGTTATTGGACTGTCTGATTTTATTCGCAAAGCATTTTATGCTACAGCAATTGTTCTTGACGATGCTATTTTATGATTATGCTGTTGAATAATATAGCATAGGTTGTATTAGTCTTTTCTTTGTCTGTATTGTTATTAGTTGCTAAGTGTATTTTTAGTGGGTGTATGAGAAATAATCTCCTGAAAGTAAAATAAATTGATTGCTATATATGTAGGTTCATGTGCCACCATCATGTATGATTGATGGTGTCCATACACAACATTTTTCGGGGACTGGTGTCATCATATACCATTCTCAAAGCATGGGCTTGGTTGCAGTTGACAAGAACACTGTTGCAATATCTGCATCCGATGTGATGCTGTCATTTGCAGCATTTCCAATTGAAATACCTGGAGAAGTAAGCTTATCAGGCATGAATAACTGAAATCTATTATTTTACAATATTAATTAAGTTGTCTACTTTCCATTGCAGGTTGTCTTTCTCCATCCTGTTCACAATTTTGCCCTCATTGCATATGATCCTTCTGCCCTGGGAGTTGCTGGTGCCTCAGTGGTTCGTGCTGCTGAATTACTTCCCGGTAGTTTGACTTTTTGAGTTTGTTCCTCTATGCTATTCTAATGATATGTTTTTTGTATTCAATTGATGTGCCATCGTCCTTACTCTATTTATCATTTGCATATAACCTTTGTACTTTTATCAAACAGAGCCTGCATTATCCCGTGGGGATTCAGTATATCTTGTGGGGTTAAGCAGAAGTCTACAAGCAACGTCTAGGAAATCCATTGTAACCCATCCATGTTCTGCTTTGAATATCAGTTCAGCTGATTGTCCACGATACAGAGCAATGAATATGGAAGTCATTGAGATTGATACTGGTGATGGACTTACCATTGTAGAAAATAGATCTTGATTTTCCAAAAGCTGGACTCAGTTCAGTTAATTATTCTTAAATGTTGTATCCCAGACTTTGGTAGTACATTTTCGGGTGTACTGACTGATGAGCATGGCAGAGTACAAGCTATCTGGGGAAGCTTTTCAACTCAGGTTTCTACTCTCTCTTCCAAAAAAAAAGGAAAAAGGAAAAAAACTAAGGTTTCTACTGGTTATGTAAGTGCTTGCGGTATGCTTCATTGTGACAAATTTTCTGTGATTGATGCTTACACTTCCAATTTCAGATGAAATTTGGTTGCAGTTCTTCAGAGGATCGTCAATTTGTCAGAGGTATTCCAATTTATACAATCAGCCAAATTCTTGACAAAATTATATCTGGTGCTAGTGGACCATCTCTTCTCATAAATGGTGTCAAAAGGCCAATGCCACTTGTTAGGATTTTGGAGGTTGAACTTTATCCTACTTTGCTTTCAAAGGCTCGGAGTTTTGGTCTGAGTGATGATTGGGTTCAAGTACGCTTTCTTCCTGATGCTACATCTTTTTTTGCTTCTTATTGCATGGGCAAAATTTAGGGATTCTTCGGATAGCTCTTACCTTAGAGAGAATTACTTTTATATGGTATATTTCATTGTCTGTTTTGTGAGTAAAATGTTGTTTTCTACCAAGTATGAGAAAAATCATTTGGTATTGAGGTTCCAAAATCCATAGTTACAGACTATGAGAACCAAAATGATGTGATTTGATAGTAGTTTCATTTTGTTTTTGTGCAGTGCCAAAATGAGAAAGTAATGTTTAATTTAGGGTAAATTATTTTGATATGCACAACTAAGTTTTTCTCGTTTATGTCTGTCCTTGTGACTTAATTGTGTCCCTATATATTCTGATTCAGTTTAGATTGTCTAGTATATTTTGTTAGCACATTTTGAAGTTCTTGATATTGTGTTGTACAACAGTAACCATAGATATGTTGTCTAATGGTTCTTGGTGTCGTTTTCTTTTGTTGTGATCTTTTTTATTGTCAATTGCTAGATTTGCCATGGCTGAATATTGATCACTTTCCAAGCTTTAGATAACAGGTGGTTCATTATTGGTTGTGGCAAGTTACAGTTTCCTGGTTCTTTTGATCAACTTCATTACTTCACATCCCAAATTAGTCAAGAGTAGCTTTTTGGATCTTAGAATCTACGACACAATTGATCATTCATGAATGTGTGGTGGTGTTTGAGATGGATGCTGCTTGAACTTTATTTATGCACAGAAATATTAAGATTTGTG
The DNA here is from genome assembly GCA_035590515.1 of Trichilia minutiflora. Lineage (NCBI taxonomy): Eukaryota > Viridiplantae > Streptophyta > Magnoliopsida > Sapindales > Meliaceae > Trichilia > Trichilia minutiflora. Next base: position 4,211,787 of record JAVXUL010000021.1, on the reverse strand, counting down.
TTTCCTGCAGGCTCTTGTCAGGAAAGACCCGGTTAGACGACAAGTCTTACGTGTTAAATGTTGTTTGGCTGGATCAAATGCTGAAAATTTACTGGAACAAGGTGACATGGTGTTGGCAGTCAATAAGCAGCCAGTTAATTGCTTCCATGACATAGAAATTGCTTGCCGAGCCCTGGACAAATATGGTGAAATGGATGGAAAGCTTGACATGACAATTTTTCGGCAGGTGAGCAAATTATCCATTCTGTACAAATTTCAGATTTTAGTTTCAATTCTTCATTTTAATATTGTGTTTTCAGTTGACAAACTGGCTGCCTGATGTGGTTATTATCTAATAGTTGTATACATGCAAGCTCTAAATAGTTGATTAGATTGTTTAAGAGTGTAAATGTTAATGGCTAAAAGAAAAAGTGGAGTTGAGTAACAAATAAAGAAAAGAGTTGGATAATTGTACGTACAAAATCACTGAGCAAGCACTCTACACATTAATTTCCAAATAGATATGTCCGTATGGAGTGGACAAAACTCCCAATTCAAATAACAACTTTAAAAGAAAATCCCTATCCACAAAGCTAATCTTCTAAGGATATTTATAACACCCTTCAGGTTATTTGCAACACATATTGGCCTAAGAAATAGGAAAGCATAACAGCAGTAACTAAATGGCAGTAACTGATATGGTCACGTTAAGCACTTTTATCACCAAATGATTCACACGTTAGAATTTCCAATAAATAACCAAGTTGGACCTGGTCAAAAGGGCTATTAGTATCAGCTAAACTCGATTTCTTCTTCCTTTGAGAATAAGTTTGTAAAGGAAGGGTCTTATCAATACTCTCTCCTTGAAAACATGACTTGCCCTCTGTCGAATAATATGAGATAATTGAAAGATTTTGTGCAGATTTTGTGTAATCCCTGATTTTCAGGGATAATTTGTTAAGAAAATCTGTAAATTAGGAAAGGACCTAATTTATAGGGAATTAGTTATTATTCCTTGATTTTTTCTTAGTTAGGATTTGATTACAGCCACACCGTGTAACACAATTCATAATAACAGTTTTTATTCATTCCTCATTCCTTAAAGTCAGTTTTTTTGACACCCTCAAGTTGAAATGAAGGAAATTGTCCTGCAATAAGATCATACTCTTCCCAGCTTGCCTCTTCATCAAGTCGACCTTGCCATTGTATTAGGAGTTCGAGATTGGTCTGACCGGCATTTGCAATCCAACGATGAGGCAATACTGCTTGAGGAGATAATTCAAGTTCCCAATTAGCTGAAATGGGAAGAGGCGCTGGAGGATTGGTCGGAACTTGACTATAGGCAGGTCATAACATTGATACATGAAAAATGGGATGGATCTTTGCATCTGATGGAAGAGCTAACTCATAGGCAACGGGGCCAATACGACGTCAGATCTGATACGGACCAAAAAACCTTGGAGAAAGTTTGTCATAACGTCTCTTAGACAACGATCGCTATCGATAAGGCTGTATACGGAGAAAGACGACATCTCCTTCTTGAAAAGAGATGTCTCGGCGATGTGCATCTGCTTGAGCCTTCATTCTTGATTGGGCCTTCATGAGGTTGTCTTTTAAAACTCTCAACATGGCATCTTTTGGCAACAATTGCTCTTCTAACTCAGCCACACAAGTCTCACCCTTAACAAAAGGGTGGAGAGGAGGAGGGTCCCTGCCATAAACTATCTTAAAAGGAGTTGTGTCTGCTGATGTATGGAAGCTGGTGTTAAAGGAGTATTCTGCCCAACATAAGAATTGACTCCATGTTTGTGGCTGTTCATGAGCAAAGCAACGTAAATAAACCTCCAAACAACGATTTATCACCTCTATTTGGCCATTTGTTTGAGGACGATAAGCGATACTCATTCGAAGACGAGTTTGGCTAAGTCTAAACAATTCCCGCCAAAAAATGCTCAAGAAAATGACATCTCTATCAGAGACAATTGAACGTGGGATTCCATGGAGTAGAACAATTTCCCTGCAAAAAATACTAGCCACTGATTTTGTAGTAAATGGGTGAGATAAAGCAATGAAATAGCTGTATTTACTCAAGCGGTCTACCACCACCAAAATGGTATCAAAGCCACCTGACTTGGGTAAGCTTGTGATAAAATCAAGGGAGACATCTTCCCAAACTTGCGCTGGTATAGGTTGAAGTAGACCAGCTGGAGCCAATGTTTGGAATTTATTTTGCTGACATACTAAGCAATTTTGAACATATAGCTTAACATCCCTCTTCATATGAGGCTAGAAAAAATTAGTGGTCAACCTTTGTAAAGTCTTTAAAAACCCCTGTGTCCACCAGTTAGGGAATTGTGTGCTTCTTCAAGTAATTTTTGGCGTAAAGTTGGCTGGTCGGGAATGACAAGACGTTTGTAGAAAAGTTTGTTGCCCACAACATGGAAGTCAGGTGCAGCGGTTGGATTTTTCTGAGGTTTTGCCACCAAATCTTTAGTATAAGGGTCGGTGAGTAACATTTGCACATTTGCTGAATATCCATAAAATCTAAGGAATATGGAATGGCAAGACCGAGAAAATCAGCTTGTTGAGGTTTCCCAGATAGTGCGTCAGCCCCTTTATTTTCTTTTCCAGTTTTGTATTGGATGGTAAAATCAAATGGAAGTAGCTTCATGATGAGACGCTGTTGTTCATTGGTAGTATTGCTCTGATAAAGTAAGTATCTAAGGCTGCAATGATTAGTTCTAACAAAAAAATGGTGTCTCAATAGGTAATGCTTCCACTTTTGGAGAGCCAAAACAAGAGCAAGTAGTTCTCTATCATAAGTAGATTTGTGTCTATTTGAGAAAGAGAAACCTTTACTAAAATAAGCATTGTGATGATCGTTCTGCAGCAAGATAGCTCCCACTCCTTTGGTTGAAGCGTCGCCTTCCACCGTAAATGGCTTGCTGAAGTTGGGTAGCTGCAAGATCGGTACTGTAGTGAGGGCAATTTTGAGAGCTTGGAAGGCCTTTTCGGCATGGGATGTCCAATAGAATCCATTCTTCTTTGTCAAATCTGTGAGGGGTCGTGCAATTAGACTGTAGTTGCGAACAAAACGTTGATAGTACCCAGTGAGACCTAGAAAACCTCGGAGTTCCTTGACATTAGATGGTTTCGGCCAGTCCAACACAACTTTGATTTTATCGGAATCTACTCCATCACCTGAACCAGAGATCACATACCCCAAAAAATTGACCTGCAACTGCCCGAATATACACTTTTTGGCATTTGCATAAAAAGAGTTGGCCTATAGAGTTTGTAAGGTAATCTGGAGATGGGTTTGATGCTGTTGAATGGTGAGCTATATATGAGGATGTCATCAAAAAATAAAATAATAAATTTGCGGGGGTATGGGCGAAATAAGTCATTCATTACAGATTGAAAAGTTAATGGGGCATTGGTGAGGTCAAAAGGCATTACAACAAATTCATAATGCCAGAGTGAATACTAAAAGCGGTTTAGGTATGTCTTCTGGTAAAACTCGAATCTGGTGATACCTAGATCGTAATTCAATTTTTGAAAAAATTAAAGCGTTGTGTAACTCATCCAAGAGTTTGTCTATGTTGGGTATCGGGTATTTATCAGGAACTATGATTTGGTTAAGGCTACAATAACCCGCACAAAATCGCCACAGCATCTTTTTTCTGGACTAATAGGACTGGTCTAGCAAACGGACTTGAGTTGGGTCGGATAAAACCCAATTGCAACAGATCATTTACTTGGTTCTCAATCTCAGTTTTTTGGTAATAGGGGTACCGGTAAGGGCGGGTATTTGGAGGTTTTGAATTTGGGTACAGTGGTATGGCATGAGTGTGTTTTCTAAAGGGTGACAAGGAAGTGGGCTCGGAAAAAACAGAACCAACTCTTACAAAGATGTATTAGGTGTATTACCTGTGGCCTCATCCTTGGTTAACTTGTGGAAAGTGGCTTCTGTTCTTGCCTTGTGAGGAACTCCTTGCAATCTGTAACATTGCCCATTCAAGTAAAAAATTAGGTACATCTTGTCCCAATTAGTCTGGACTGTGTTGAGACCAAATCAGCACCCGCTATAGAGAAAGGATGAAAATCCTCTGTGATAGATAACCCAGAGAGTTGCACTTCAACTTGTGGACAAAGATGGCTGCATCGAACTAAACCAATTTGTACCCCAAAGGTGGCGACTCGTTGGACTGGTAGCTGTAACTCATCAACAAGTGAGTTGGATATGAAGTTGTGAGTTGACCCACTATCCATCAAAAGATATACCTCTCTGCCGCTCAACTCCCCTCATAATTTCATGATTGTTCCACTAGTTGTGCCCAAAATAGCGTGGAATGATATCTCGGCAAGCTCGGTTGGACTAACATCTCCTTCATTAGCTTCTTCAGTGGGCTTTGTGGTGAGTTCGTCATCTTCTGTTGTCTCCATAAGTGAAAGAGTTGAGTTCTTGCAACGGTGGCCTGGGCTGAATTTTTCATTGCATTGGAAACTAAGTCCCTTTGCCAATTGATTCTGCCATTCAATGTCCCATGGTCGTTGGGGAAGAGCTCGCGTAGAAGTTGGTTGGGAACGAGCAGCCAAATAATTACTTTGCTGCTGTAATTGAACATTATGTGATGGTCCAGTTGGGTGGAGTCTTGATATAGTTGGTGAAGTTGTTGCTTTAGGCCCACAAGGCCCAATTTGATCTTAACTTCTGGCAACACTTCTAGGTTTGTGAATGCGTACGTCAGCTTTAAGCTCATCCTTCAAACCATTTATAAAAACTCCTAGTACAATATTCAGGCCAGTTCGAAACTCGGGATGATCTCTTCGTAAATTCCTGGCGATATTCCTGCACCGTCCCAGATTGTCGAATGCTACACAAATGTTCATCGGGGTTCTGAAATTCTGCGGGTCCATAGTTCTCTTGCAATGCTTTGACCAACTCCTCCCAGTACAGTAAAGTGCGTTCGCTATTGATCCATGCAAACAAATCAAGGGCGTCGCCTTTCAAATACATAGTGGCTACGTCGACTTTCAGATCATCGGGTGTTTGATAATAGCGGAAATATTTTTCTGCTTTAAGGATCCAGCCCCTTGGATCACCTCCTTCGAACTTAGGAAAATCCATCTTGGTATGGGTTTGTCGGGATGGATTTTTAATCCACCAAGGGCAATCGAACTCTTCATCATCGGTGTCAGGCCAATGAGAAGTTCCTTTGTCATGAATTTCCATCGAAGGGACAGGAGTTTTTCCTATCCTACGGCTTGTGTCTCTATGTTGGTTCTGTTGCGATTGATCTTTAAGTGCTGCGACATCAGCAGCCAAAGCGACCATAGTCTGAAACAATTGTTGTGTAGTAGGTTCTGGTGGCGGTGGCTTAGCAGAAAGATTGGTGGGTGGGGAATTTGTGGAAGGATTGGCCTGATTAGTGGGTTCGTTGATGGAAGGGCTGGATCTTGTGTTCACCATATTGGATCAGAACCTGCTCTGATGCCAAAAAGTGTTAGTGGCTAAAAGAAAAAGTGGAGTAAAGTAACAAATAAGGAAAAAAGTTGGATAATTGTATGTACAAAATCACTGAGCAAGCATTCTACGCATTAATTTCCAAATAGATATGTCCGTATGGAGTGGACAAAACTCCCAATTCAAATAACAACTTCGAAAGAAAATCCCTATCCACAAAGCTAATCTTCTAAGGATATTTATAATACCCTTCAGGTTATTTGCAACACATATTGGTCTAAGAAATAGGAAATCATAACACCAGTAACTGATATAGTCATGTTAAGCACTTTCATCCCCAAATGATTCACACGTTGGAGTTTCCAATAAATAATCAAGCTGGACCTGGTTAAAAGGGCTATTGGTATCAGCTGTACTCGATTTCTTTTTCCTTCAAGAATAAGTTTGTAGAGGAGGGGTCTTATCAGTAAAATAAGTAATTCTTTATACTTTAAGCTACTTCATTTGCAGGGACGTGAAATTGATCTTCAGGTGGGAACAGAGGTCAGAGATGGGAATGGAACAACACGTGTGATAAATTGGTGTGGTTGTATTGTTCAGGATCCTCATCCAGCAGTGCGTGCTCTTGGATTTCTTCCTGAAGAAGGTCATGGTGTGTATGTGGCTAGGTGAGAAATTTTTTCATCTTTCTTACAGAAGTTTCATATTTTCTTTGAAGTGGAGATAACATCAAGAATTAGAATGTTGGGTGTTGCATATTTGGGTTATGTTCGTACGAAGCCATTATCTTAAGATCATATTAGAAATTAGCTCAACTAAGAAACCTTCTCAGTCCTATTGCCTTCTCTATATGTGTGTGAGAAGGCAGCAAGATTGCTGATTTCTGGCTAATGAGGTTTAATTTACAGTTTTTCCACTAGCCCCTTAAGAATTCAAAAGGAGTTACTGTTAAATTTTATATTCATTTGATATTTCCTATTAGTTCTTTGCACCCTTTCTCTCTATTTCGATAAAATATCTCTGATGGTTTTTGGCTATTGGGGATCCCCGAAAAAAAATGTTTGTAATCTGTCAAAATCTGGATAAAACTGGACTGCATTTTGGGTCTGGAAGTGTGAATGTACAATTAAGCAGGTATTTACAAACTGTGTAAGCTTGTGGTGGTTATGGATTTTCAGTCGGGAAATGTAAATATTAGATGTACCTAATTTGTTGTAACAACTTTTAAGTATCAACAATGCTAAAATTTGACTGTGCTTGCTTTGTCATCAACTTACCATAGTTTTATTTAGATAAAACCAATAACAGATCACTAGTTTCCATGCTTCCCCCTTAAATATCAGTGAGTCACTTTTTTATTTAATTTCTTATTTTATCTGGCATCAGGTAGTTGGATTGAAAGAAACAGTGAATGCCACCTTAATTCCAGGATATCTATCTATCTATCTATCTTTGTATCTCTCTCTCTTCCATATGTGGTGGTTTTTTCTCTTTTATGATCTTCCGAGAACTACTCGAGTTTTAGGAGCTCATTTCTTTTTCCTTTTTCATTTTTCTTTTGGGTTTTTGTGACATTATTTGAATCATTTCTTTGTTTACCGTGGACATATTCCCTCTTGATATCCCTGATTTTGACCATAAATAAATGTCTTTTTTGTGTATGAGAAATTCCTCTTGCTGAATATAGTTTTAATTATCTATCCATGTCATCAGGTGGTGTCTTGGTAGTCCAGTGCATCGATATGGTCTATATGCTCTTCAATGGATAGTTGAAGTTAATGGAAAATTGACTCCTGATTTAGATTCCTTCGTCAATGTGACAAAGGTATAGCAGCAACATTTATGTATTTTTTCATGAAATGTATCTGCCAGTCTTGTCAATTTACCTCTGTTTATCTACACTTGCACTCTCACAAGCATGCTTATTTCACATGCTTTGAAGTACAAAAGTGTTAAAGAAAAGACCCCACTTTCTAGACCTCTATATATGTAAAATCTTGGAAGACTTCACTTCAGGTGAAGCTATGACTGGATAATCCAGTGTTAAATGACTAGTGCTGCCTCACAGCAAAGATGCAAGGTTTCACCCTTCTAGATTTTGTTGTGGTTGCCTATATTGAGTAATACTAATATGATTTTAACCGGTTCTTCATGCTTTTAATACACTGCTTCGTTGCAATATTTATACTACTGGATACATAGAATATGGTGGGAAACAGATCTTGTTCTTGGAATGAATGGTGCAAAATACATGTCCCCCAGAGTTAAAAGAGTTTGTCTTGTTCTGACAGTTTATTTGATTTAGATGCTATATACTCATTTTCTTAGTACTTATTTAGGAAATAGAGCATGGACAGTTTGTACGTGTAAGGACTGTCCATCTCAATGGGAAGCCTCGAGTTTTAGCACTGAAGCAGGATTTGCACTACTGGCCAACGTGGGAGCTGAGTTTTGATCCCAGTACTGCAATGTGGCATCGAAAGACAATCAAGGCATTGGATGGCAGTTGTGTATAAAATAATCTTTGAGATCTCACCGGATGCTTTTTCCCGAGGACGCAATGGTGTTAGAATGGAACATACGTGGACCTGGACATGGTTCCAAGTGAAGCCAGCTCACAGATGCTCTCTTGCAGTCCATCTTTTATTTCGGTGATCAAGAGTATAAAATTTCCATTTCTCGGGGAATATCTATGATGTCAACATTGTACTTGAAATTGGGATATTCTATATTGGAAACTCATTTATACATGCAAATGGTTGGCTAGAAGCAATGAGAAATAAATACTTTCAATTTTCTAATCTTATGCATTCTGTATAGAATAATGATAGAGAAATTGGAAGTTGGTCTGCAACTCTTTCATATGTTAATTTTTGAGATTATTGTGATTATTTATCAATTCCATCTTGTTGTTCATAATAAATATATTGACACCAAAACTAAAGGTAGAAAATAATCATGTTGCCTCCCTGCGAGTAGAGGTGTCTAACGGGCCGGGTCGACCCGCAAACCGGCCCGACCCGGCCCGTGAAAAACTAGCCCGAAATCAGCCCGTGATACTGTTCACACGGTTCGGTCCGGTTTCGGGCCAATATAAACGGTCCGGTTCGGTTCAAGTATTCTGAAACCGCGAAACCGGACCGTAACGGGTCCGGAACCGTCTCGGGCCCGTTCTTGTTGAACCGGAACTGCCGGGGTGAACCGGAGGTTCAAACCGTCGGTTCAACCCGGCGGGTTGGCCCAGTCCGGACCGGGCCAAATTTTTTTTAAATTTTAATTTTTCTGTTTCTGACCGTTGCCTTGCAACGGTCAGAAACGTTAATAATA
>JAVXUL010000021.1:4178737-4202914 GCA_035590515.1 Trichilia minutiflora | reverse complement strand
TTTAAGATTTATTTAATTTTATATATTTTATTTAATTAATATTATAAGATATTTTCAAAACTTTTCTTTTAATTTGTAGAAATTACATATAAAAAAATATATAAAATTTTATACAAATTTAAATTTTTATAATATTTTTATTTGTTAGACTATTAATTGATTACTAAAAATATTGAAATATTTAAAATAAATTTATTTTTATTTATATATTTGATAGTATTTAATATATTTTATTTATTTTTTATTATATATATTTTTTAATTTTAAAATTTTTAAATCAATTCGCGGGTCGACTCGTTAGCTTGTGGACTGAGTTAGGATTGAGAAAATATCAACTCACTTAATAAACGGACAAGTCCAATCCAATCCGTTTAAGGATGACCCATGGTGGGCTAAACTGAATTGGACTGATTTGGTCCGTTTAACACCCTTAATTATAATATATTTAATAATTTCTAATTTAACTAGTGGTAGGAAGATAAGTTGGCTAATTCATATTAATTTTAATGTGATCCAATTGAATTTTGATTCATATTAATTTAAGCTTAAAAAATTCAAAAATATTTCTCATGAAAATGATATTGGAAGTCTTTATGCATGAAATTATTGGGCAAAATAGTCATTTAAGTGGCGTATATATTATATTATTTAAAATAAAAAGAAATATTTCACATGAAAACCATTGTGAAAATATTTATCAAAATGCATTAAGTTAATTAATAAAATAATTGTAATGTTGTTAGTCAATGTCTAGCTCCTTTGGTTAATATCCATGTAAGTACAGTATGTGAAGAAACATTAATTTATAACCAAAAGGAAAGAAAAATGAATTTAAATTATAAAAGAATAGTGAATTTATAGAGTACTCCTCTCCAACTACAAAAACAAAACTAGTATTAAAAAAATAAATAACTAAATAATTAATTAAGATCAAATAATTTCTAATAACTTAACTCTCTTAAAATACTTTATTTCCCAATGAAATTGTCAAACTGTGCACGACATCAACATCAAAAAATTAATTAATGAATTAATGGGAATACTTTACCAGCAGATTTTATCTTAATTAATGAGATAATTTACTACATTTTCTTTCTAAATTCTCTTCTTTGTGTCCATTTTTATTAAGATTGACTATATATACGGAGAAGAATTTTCATTAGAATTGGATATGTAATTTTTTAATAGAACAGTAAGTATATTCTTGAGTTTTATATACAATATATATATTAGTACGAAAGGAATAAACATATAATAACTAAGCAAAGGCATATATTAACTCATATATGGGTAGTTCAGTTGACAATAGTGAATTTGGGACTGTGTGATTACGTATACGGTTCTGGGTTCGATTCCTTGAGTTGTCCGTAATTTAAGCGGGGGTCGTGATGGTGGGATACTGCGCTAGTTTCTTCCGAGGATTAATCGAGGTGCGCGTAAACTGGCCCGGACACCTTGGTTATAAAAAAAATAAAAATAAAAATAAAAATATATTGATTATTGCATGCTCTTTCTGATATTGTTATGGTAAAAAATGTCAATTATTTCTCTAGGAAACATGAGCATTACTTCTTAAATTGTATTTTAACTTTTTATATGATGATGTAATTTTTATAAATTAAATTATAATAGGGGATAATATTTACTTTATAAATTATAAAATCAAAAAAATCTAATCAACACTTTGAGTTATATTGTTTTCGCATTTCATGTTTTAAAATTCCATTTAGTTTTGATTTGATTCTCTCTCTCCAAAAATGTTGATTTTGATTTTGTTTGATAAAAAAACACAGAAATGATTCCTATCTCCACCATCACAATTAAATCATATGTATGTAATTTTAAAGATTCTCAAATTAAGTGACATAAATAGAATGAGTAGCAATATATAAACAAACTTACATCAGTTTATAAAAATAAAATTTTCATTAAATTGAAAAAAATTTAGTATTAATAAATTTTTTTTAAATAGTTTTAGATTGATAGTTATATATGAGTCATGCTACAATATATTTAATTGTATTATAAACAATTTTCAACTTTCTCATTATAATTTTTATTCATTAAAATTTATAAACGTATAAAAAAATTTAAATTGTAACAAAATATTTTAAAATTATGAATTAAAACAATTATACCTACTAGTTAAACCATTAAATATCTTTACCTTTATTTATATAATGTTCATATCAAACACATAATCGAATCTACAAGTGGATCTTTTTACAAAAATATTTTTAGATGCTTCTCAAAACACATGGAATCTCATTGATGGGACTTGATGTAAATTATATGTCGTCAAATTATGTTGATTTTTATTCAAAAGAAATTCCCATGGTGCCGGTGATGCTTTGAACGGCCAGAAGCTTTTTAACTTCTCCCATTTAGTTGGTTATCAATAAAAAAAATTGAAAAAAATCTTTCGTTTTCAAATGGGAAATCCAATATATATTATTTTAATTGTAGAGATAAAAATCCTTCGAATATAAAACATTTTTATTTTTAACAGTGAATAAAGTTTTTTAATTGTAGTAAGAAAGATTGTCGAAAAAGTCATTAAAAGGCTAGTCTTTCATTACAAGTTTCTTTTATTTCTAATCACCAAAGGTTATTCCAAACAAGAGTGGTAATCCCCATAATCATTCTCCCTTTTCGGCACGACTTACATAAAATTATTTTAATTTGTATCACTTTATTATGATTAGATTATCATATTTAGCGGCAAATTTAATTAATTCAAGTTCGGCAAAATTGATAAAGACATATATATTTATAATATATGTGGTTAATAATTTGATAATATCTTACGATTTGTCATGAAGATTGACACAAGATGATAATAGTAAGCTAATATCAAACCAATTGCTGTGTTTGTCATTGTCAATTTTATGTAGTAACTATAAGCAACATGTATAGAATTTGGATAAGATAATAAAATTAAAATAATTGTTGTATATAATGATGATATGATCACTATGATTATTTAATAATTAATGTTAAACGACGTCACCCCATTAGAATTAAAGCCAGAAGTTGCGGATAAGTCATTGAAAATTTGAAACTGTCTGCCATGGATTAGGGTAGGCAAAGAATTAATGTATAGTTTTAATAAACATGGATTTGAAATGAATTAATGGAATCTGCTGACTTAAAATTTTGTTTGAACGTCTTTGTTTTTCTTTTGTGTTCATATAAATTATAGGAAATTTTAGTTGCATGTATGCATAAGAACAAATGTTTACAGCTGCTAATGAATGCAGAAAAAGAAAAAGGAAAAAAAAAATTATTGTATGTGTAATATAATGTGAATTCTTATAATCTACATGGGTTTGAAGTCTTGAATAACATAGACCATTTGTTTAATGATGGATTAGCTAATTTTGTTCCTTATATAATAATATAATATTTGTTACTTACAATTTTGATGTTTAAATATATGTTTATATATATATATGTAAATTTTTTGCAATTGGGTAATTTATCTTTTAAGAATTATTGCCATTTAACATTTTTTTTTTAATTTTATCAATTGCAAATTAATCATATTTTTTTAATCTTACCAACTAGAACAAATGTGTTTTTTAAAGCAAAAATAATTTTAAAATCAATTACACAAATACGTTACCCATTATGGTTAATCAAACGAGCAAACATTACAAATTTATTTTTTTGGATTAATATCTCATTTTGTCTTACTTTTTTAAAAAATAACCAATAACTATTAATTTTTTTCGGCTTTGCCTTAGGTAGAGGGAGAGCAAACATGAGAAATTCACTTTTTGGATTAGTATCTCATTTTTTCTACTTTTTAAAAAAATATCCGATACCCATTAATTCTTTTCAATTTTGCCTTTGAACAATTGAAAAGAAATCGAACTGAACCAGTTCACTTGAAAATATAAAATAATTATGAAAGTTTGAGATTTGAACTTAAAATGTAAATATATACATTATTACTTATCAATACATCAACATAATTAATTACAATATATAATGACACAAAAATATATAATAAGTGTTTTAATAAATAATTCTACTTTTGCTAATATTCATAAATTATCAATTTGAAATAAATTTATTATTATTATTATTATCAACAATAACAATAATTACAATAAATTATTTTAAATAATATATTATTATTTTGATTAGCAATAACATTAATTTAAAAGTATTTTCCTTCTTTTAGTAATAATTTGAAAAATAATAATATATTATTTTAAAACATTTCATTATGATTATTAATAATGAATTGTGTTGATATATTGAATAAATTGTGTTGGTATATATAGTGGTAGGCCGTAATGTATTATACTCTTAAGGTCTTGAGTTTGAAAAATCAAGTATTAGTTTTAAAACAAATAATATCTTTAACAAGAATATAAACACCACCAACAAGCTTTAACGAGCTAGGTTTCTTCCTTTAGCTCTTTTTTAAAATATTCTCAATCATTTTATCGAGTCCTCTTAATTAAATCTATTATAAATTTTCTGCAATCATCATATTATTGTTATAGCATCAACTCTTTCAGGTCTGAATTTTGAAATCCTTCAATCTAAAAGAAATTCACACTATATCACAAAGCAATTCAACAAATCAAAAACTGCTTCAGATATAAATTTGAGTGAATAAAAACTTCCATGGAAATGATTCTAAGGAAAGATTTACCTTTATTTAAAAAGGAAAATCACAAAGAGCAATAAAAATGTATAGCTTATCTAATCAACCTGGACCGAAAGTAACTGATTAACAATTGTGATGCCAAATTTTTGCTTTATAATGCTAATTAATGGATAGGCAATATGCATAATAGCATCACTCTTGAATCGCAATGTCTCAATTCCTTCGTCACTAATATTTCCTTATTCCTTTTATTTGTGGTGTGCAAATAAGAATCTTATTCTTCTTTCCAAGTCTATGATCTTCTAAAATCTTGTCTCCCAGTTGAATATTTTCCTCACCATTAAGGCTTTAATTACCAAGCCGACGATCATTTACTCTCCATTTATTATTTTTCTATTATTTTTCCCCATTTGAAAGGAAATGGAAATTAATCCATTCTTTACAATAAAAATAGCAATTAAGTATATAAAATTATAAATAAAAAAGGAATGCAATTTGAAAATATTTTGTCTTCGTAAAATTATATACATACATACATACATACATATATATATATATGAAGTGAACACATTAAAGAGATCATATAATAATAAAATTAGATTATTAAAAGTTTTTGGTTATTATTATGATAATTATATTATTAAAATAAATGTATAGTAATAATATTTTATGAGTAGTATGAGATACAAATATTTTATACAAATTGATTTTTTATTAGTTAGTAAAAATATTAATGCATTTATTAAAAGTAAAAATGTGAATCATGGGATAATTAATACAATTATACCATATCAATTATAAAAATTTGTCTCTAGCATTATTTATATTCTATTAAATATGTGTATATGTGATGAAAAATAACCCGTTCCACTTAAATTTTTCTTTATAAAGGATATGTTATTTTTCAATCATCCACAGATCATATATATATCAATTATAATATTGAAAACAAATTAATTATAATATTAAAGTTAATTCATAATAATGTTTTTTAAGATAACCAATACTAATGTTTGGTGTTTACTTTTTATTGATGAATCTAGGGATGAAAGAAGAAAAATTAAGAGAAATTGTGAAGAAAGTTTTTGTTTTTTCTTCTCTCAAATGGGGCAGAGAATTTAAGAGGGAACTGTAGGGAATAACCATTGTTTTCAGTACAGTAGACCTGTCTCATGCTGCAAACTTTCTCATCATTTTTCTTCAAAAGCGAATGAGGGATCAATTCTTCTAATCATTTCTTTTTTAATTAGCCAAACACAAAGAAATCTTGCACTTTTAGTTGAGAGTACTCATAGCATTAAATACATATATACGGATGGACGGATAATTATTATTATTAACTAGGAATAAAGGAAATTTTATCCTTAGCTTGAAAAACAGTAGGGAATCATTTCCTTGTTACATTACATAATAGAACATGCATGGACGTTATCATCACTGAAGATGGAAACAAGATTATCCTCCGGGGCATTGGAAGCAGGAAAAGCTTGAACAACATTACGAACGTAACCAGAAGGTGCCCTTTTATCATATACGCCAGAAGCATAAGGATAGTGGACAAGATGTTGAGGGATATAAGGCCAAAATTCAGCTCTCTTTCCAGTGCTCTTCACTTTCCTTAACACTTTGTTTGCTTCAACATAACCACTTACTGTCACCCGGCTTTGCTTCCGGTTCACCTCTACAGTTTTTACTCCTGTATAATTCAAATCAGAAATTAGTCAGACTATGTAGGAAAAAACTGGAATTCTAGTTCTATTTATGAAATAAAATAAGCATATAGAATGTTGGACTTAATTAATATCTTTCTTTTGGGGATTGATAAGGACTGAAGATACTGTATCTTCTTCAATGAACACTACAGATGAGAATCCATTTGAAAATCCAAGATTTAAAATATATCAGTTATGGTTGTATCATCTGCATATCCTCAATTTAATTGTTAGCTGTTGTTTATAACAATTGATAAAGATATTCTTCTAGCCAGGTCAAAAAGGAAAATGGATTCTTCTGGGTGACAACATATTTATTTATTTCCATTAATTTCCAATTTCTATGTTTGTGAATATCAAATTTAACCATAAAAGATTCTTTTCGTTTTTTTAACCTAAAACCATGCATTTATATATTAACTGATAACTAATAGGTCAGAAACTTCTGATTCTGAAGTACAGACATGAGATGAGAGAGAGTCCAGGAAGAAAACAGAAAAGAAGGTAAAAGAACAATTTTTTTAAGGATAGAACCTTTCATGGAGGTAACAGCATTTTTTACTCTTCTTTCACAGCCATCGCAGTCCATTTTCACTTTGATCTCAACTGTCTGAGAAATAAAATCCAACCCATAATTTACTTTCAGAGCAAAAGCAGAAGAAAAGACTCGGAAGAAAGAGAGAGGCTGATGACTTTGCATATAACACACAGAGAACAAACAGCGATTGAAAAATATAATTGCTGATGGGTACCTGCATTGCTTTGCGTTTGCCTCTTGTGCTGGTGACAGTACAAAAGTTGGAGAGATAATCAAGGGCACCCATTATTTTGCTTCGCTTTAGCAGAAAGCAAACCAAAAACAAAGAGAGAGATGATATATAGGATGTGTATGTTTTCAGAGACTTGCCTACTTATATAGGAGAAGGTTTGGTTATATTAAACAAATTATTAAAGGATGTGTAAACAAACAGTGTTTAACCTTCAGACTTGGTCGGATGATTTACAATAATTTAAGTCAATTATTTTTTCTTTTTCAATCTTCATTGTATTTAACTACAAAGTAAATAAGTAAAGATAAAATAAAATAAATAAGAGATTAAAATATATTCCAACTTTGTATGTGACATTAATTTAATTTATAAATTTAATTAAATAAAAAATACTATCTAAAAATCTTTGATTACATTAAATAAAGGAATTAATCCTATATATTTTACAGAAAATTTTGATATATTTTCAATAGTTAAGATTTAATTTAATAGTAGTAATTTAGTATATTAAAATATAATTTCAATCATTTTCAACTATACCAATTTAACGGTCTGTAATTAATATAAGAATTTATATAATAAAGCGTTACAATCCTAACTCTAATTAAATTAAAAGAAAGAAGAAGAAAAGTTCCATAAACCATGCTTAGTGGTCTAACCATCATGAGACGACACTCCTCTTCTGCCTTTCCTCTTATTTGTTTCTTTGTTTAAGATAATGGGAAATTGTTGTACAGTGTATTTTATGTTTGCTTTGAGTTTTGTTCAATGAGTGTGGATTTGCTTTGCAATTATTTATTGATTACAGAGAAACTACAATAATTGTTTCTACTGGCGAGTTCTATCTAGGGATTTTCTAATATCTCCCCTGAATTTTATTCCAGTATCCTCAATCATTGTCTTAAATTAATCATAAATAAATTGAATGGCATATTTCAAACTAAGAGAGAGGGAGAAATAGATTGGTTATCTCGATTTGAAATATTATTTTAATTTTATCTTATCAAAATTTCAAAATTCTTCGTAAGTTAATAATATTGAACAAAAATTTAAATCTAAATGAAAAATTATATATATATTTTTTTATACTTGAGAAATCTTGATTTATTTAATCGGAAATAAATACTTAACAATTATCATATGCAGAAGAGATAATTTAAGTAAAATTTATAACCTGATCCTTAGGTGTTTCGAAAAAAAAAAATCTAATTGTTTGAATTCCGGACAACCACTAAATAACCATTAAATTTAATCTTGACCACCATACTACCCTTATAACATTAAGAAAACTAGATTATCAAGATTTTTCAATATGCATAATATTTGTTTTTATTCTTTCTTTTGATCATTACATAAATAATAATAATAATAATAATAATAATAATAGAAATTGATTATAAAATTTTTATGTATATGACTATCATGAGTTGTCTTTGAAAAGTTCAAAAGAATTAAGAACTTACTCTTTCTGGGAAATCCTGGACCCGAAAAACAGAATTAAATTTCCTAAACATGCATTACCATCCAATATTGATGCATCTTTATTGACCATGTACTAGTGTCTACCAAATATTTTGTTGTCCATCATTCTGATTTGGTTGTATTTGTATTTTTGACTTATCTAAAAATACTCAAATGTAAATTTCAATTTTTCTAAAATTTAAAAAGATATAAATTTGAAAATATTATCAGTATTTTTTTACTTAAAATATAAATTCTTCCTAAAACAAAGCATATTATAAAGTTTCTTACCACTTTCTTCTTCTTTTTTTTCCTTAAAAAAAGAAAAGGAAACTCAAAAAAACACTTTTTATCTTCTATAATATTCTTTTGACAATTGATTATTCTAGGGAAAAAGGATATTTATAATTTATTGTTTTATTAAATATATAATTTAGTATTATTAATATTAAATACAGTAAAAAAGGTATATATTTGTTCAAATTTTAAAAATATGTATTTCATTTACCTATTATTTAATTGCATTTAATTTTTTTGAGACTGTAATATTCAAGTGTCAAGTAAATGCTATACTTCACATACTAACTAAAGGCATGTTGGTAAATGATGTGTTTTTATTTAATTTTGAAAGAACTAAAAGTATTTAATAAACACTCTTAATTAAAATTAATATTTATTAATTACCCACTTATTCTTTTTAGAAACCAAACGATTATATATTTTGGCAAAGAAGAAAAATACTAGCAAATGCAAGGTCAGATAAGAACTTAAAAGCTAAAATGAAAGTATTGCTACATACCATCCACCGGTGAGACTTAGTGGAAAAAGACGATCCTGATCTGTGTGGAAGAAACGCATGATCTCAGGTGAGATTCAGTGAAAAAAGACCATCCTAATCCGTGTGGGACAGGCGCATGATCCTAAATTCGAACCTACTTAAGGGCATTCGTAATTTAAGTGTAGCACCTGGACAATGGTGTACTCAGCTAATGTTATGCCGGGAACTAGTCATTTGGCCAAAGCTTGATATTCAGTGATCGAATCTAATGTCCGATAACTAGTAGTCAAATGAGTGCTGAGTTAAAAAAAAAAGTGTTGCTAGATATCACCTGTAAAATGATTTTGCAGAGGCAAGTGGGACACAAAAATTCCATTCCCGGGAGGACTTTCAAAGGAGAGGCAAGATCATAGAAATTGAATGGTGGGTCTATTTGGGGGCCAAGGCATCCATCCAGAACCAGAAAGGAGAATTGAGAACAATTATGTCAAAACAAGTACAGCTGAAGGGAAGTACCAATTGGTTGATTGAATTTAAAAAAAAACAAAAGCATGCTCAATAACAGCGAGTTGTCAAATTCTTTGTTGGGACGGCTTCAAAGATTTTTTATCAGTTGTTGGTATAGATGATATTTTGTTGATATGGCCAACATATTTACAAAAGAAATCTTTAAAGGAAATTCAAGACTTCTGTTTGAGATGCAATTCAGTTTCCTTTTTCCTTAAACATAATAGCAGCGGCAACCTGCTAAACAGAAATGAGGGAACGAGAAAATATAAGTCTCGTTTGAGATTGAGAGGTGGTGGCTTTTAATTGAAAACTGTTGTAGAATAGAATCACTATCAAATGCAGAGTGAGTATTTACCAAATATTTCGGTTATATTTTCAAAATTTAGTAACATATACCAGACCCAAAGTTCCTTGAAAATTATCAAAAAAATATTCTTCTTCAACCAAGTTACAAAACTAATTTTCAGTAACAAAAAATGATCACATATTGATATATCAAAAAACAATGAAAGAATCCAAAGCAATAACAAAAGAACGAAAATCAACCTAACGTCCAGCTGCACCTTAGATTCCTTGTTGATGAAAGGCCACCTCTACAAGAGCATCTTCAGTTTTTGACCTCGTAAACCATTCCAGAATGCGGCAGCACCTACGACTTTCTTACCAGGAAGCTGAACTTCCAATACCTGGTTGAATACCAAAGCACCACAATCAGCTATTGATAAGAGGAGGCCAGAACGCTAATTATTTGGACACTATCAATTAATACAAGATTTTGTCTCAAAATTTGTCTAGATAACTAAAGGAACAAGCTCCATGGATGATGATTTAGTACTGAAAACAAACAAAAATAAGACAAGCATGCAGCATTGACCAACGATGCACCATTATAACATCCTTATAGCAGAAGCAGATACGCAATTTGCACATCACATACCTCAAGCACGGTGTTTCCTCCACATGGAATTACCAGTGCGTCCTTCATAAAAGTGATGGCATCTACTTTATTGGCCTGAATACTAGAGCAGACTCTTGTAGTAATTATCTTAAGTTCTAGGATACTTTGATGACCATTGTCATTAATAACTGCCATCTTAACTCGTGTTCCTGGCCATCCTGCAAATGCACGAACCTAGAAAGGCTGTGTGTCATGAGTACAAACCAAATTTAGAAAATAAGGCAGCAAGCTCACCTTATTATGAAGGACTACAGCTACTTGATCAAAGGACAGCCATGACTCCTCTGGAGTTATCTGCATAAACGAGAACTACAATTTGAGCAAATTATAGGTCACTGAATAACTATATTTGAAGAACAGAAATTTAGATGATTAAGAAGCATACTGGATGTTAATATTTTTATACATATGCAATTTTCAAATCCACCTTGTTTAATAAGAAGACTACATTATTCAGCTGATACTCGCCACAAGGTACTATATGATACATCTAATATCGAATAATCAGCTTCTCTCAGCAAGTAAACTTTCAAAAAAGAAGTCACTCCTTTAAAAATAAATTACCAGAAAACTGCTAGAAAAATTACTGTTTAATTGACAGACATGGAGCTCAATACAAGAACAGCACAAGAAGTCAGAAAAGTCTACCTTGGGAGCCAAGGTGGCTTTGGAATCATCCTGGGGTTGCGCTTTCACACTAGCTGACCCATCTAATATAGAGGGAAGTTCCCGAATCAGAAGTTTTGATCCTGCATAGATAAAAGGATAAATGATAGATAATTGAACCAAAGCATTAATTAAATTTGTTGATGCAGTTCCTTGGAGTAGCTCCAACACAAATTAAGTAATAGACAACATGCTCAGTAAAGACAAAAATGAACGCGAGAAAAATGATCCTAATTCAAAAAGTAAACCAAATGATTCAGTCCAACTTGCAACATGTAGGTCCAATTTGAGACTGGAAAAATACATTGCTTAAGTTAATAAATGTTCCCCGATCACAGATTATATACTAAAAGAAATCTATACCAGAAGCCTCACAATGGTTAGCCATAAAAGACTATATTCTTGGGAATAAGGGGAATCCTGAAAACAGAGTAAAGTTTTCAAAGAATATAAGAATCCAGTACTTCTGACTAGTGAATGGATCAACAAAATAGATGCATTCCATCTTAAAATATCAATGTTTTATGTACATGGACAAGTTCATAGAGAATAAAAGTATCGACATCTACGAGTGAGATAATATGAAAACAATGCCAATCAATAAGTCACTATTACAGTATTGGATCACAAGCTAAGCTAAATAAGCTGCAAGAGTGTTTCAAGTAGGTCAGATACAGAAACCAATGTAGCTCAGTTTTCATAAACTGCAAAAAATGCCTGAGGTACTACTGTAAGTGAAAAGTAACAAAAATAGAGAACACAAGCACCTTCAGAAAATAGCATTACTAGTAAATCTGGTGCCTGCATGAAAATTAGTGTAAACATCAGTCACCAATTGCTCAGAAAACATTAGTCTTCTTTTAATAAGAAATATTTTGAAATTCTGTATCTTCTTTCTTAAGTAAAGTTACATCTCATTATGAATAAGCCTACAAAAGCAGATGTTATAAGCTTAGACTGGACTGCTCCTTTAGCTATGTCTATGCATACATGAAAGAAAAAGTAAGAGAAGATACACGGCATGAACAAGGAAAACAGCAGAAACCAAAAAATAATAAAATAAAATAAAATAAAAAAATAAAAAAAGAACAGATCATAGATGAACAAATTTATATAATTATTATGTGTCATTCGGTATCTAAGACATATCATATCATCCAAACAGAATTCATCTACCTACAACGATGTTGCGACCATTTGTATGTTATCTAGTACATGGTCAGACCAATCTAGGACATCTATCAAACCAAGCCATGCATAATGGATTACCTAAATCCTAAGAATAGAGCTTCTGTAAGCCATAATTACGCCACGTAATTCCAGATAACATTATCCACACCTTAATATGATCATCAACTTCCGTTTTCTCAAAGGCAATGACAGGTCCAGCATCAAGTTCTCGTATGGTAAATGCTAATGATACTCCTGTCTCTTTAGCTCCATCCTAGTGCAGAAGCTAAATTTAAATGATTGCAAGGATTACATAAGAAGTTAAGTATCATGACTAAAGATCAATAAAGACACCTGCAATGCTCTTTGAACAGGAGCAGCACCACGATATAGCGGCAGCAGACTGGGGTGTATGTTCACTGTCCCTGAGAAAATTACACCCAAAACTTTGAGAGATTTCGATAGGAAATTTTCAGTTTGACATAGAAGAATACCACTAGTTATTGAGCATTCTACATCAGCAGTGATCTATAACAAGTAACCCCACATTTAATAATAAAAAATATAAAAACTCAAGGAAATGATCCTAGCCAAAAAATTAGACACTATAGACGAACTAACTTGTCAAGCCACAATTTTAAAATTCTGAAATAAGATTGTATTAGAAGAAAAAAAAAAGGTGTATTATTGTAACCAGTCACTGTTTAAATAGAGAAACTAAACATTAATTATTAAACTGAGTAGAATCTTGATAATCAGGTTACACCTGTGACCATTAAAAAATTATTGCCCAAGCCCTACCCCCTAACACACACATCAAAAATAAAATAAAATAAAATAAAATAAAATTATAATGACTGAAAAACACTGATAAAACCAAACCACTGCACTACCACTCTTGCCAAAAGGAAAACAATTGGCAAGACTAATTTTACCATATTTTTTCACTTGAGACTTGTAAATTTTAATCCGAAATACATATTCACAAACTATGCTTATGGCCACACAGGACAACTAAAAACATTGCAGGTTGATACAAATAGCTGGTTCTTTTGAAAGTAGCAGAGAAGCAACATTCTCACTTGTCAGAAAACTTTCACTTACCCAATGATGGAATATTAAGGAACTTGGTTGGTAAAATATTGCCATATGCTGCCGTGATGCAGAGTTCAGGCTGCAAAGCTCGTAAATTGGACAAGAAAGCGTCCTGCATACAAATAGCAAGAAAAATGGAGTCTTCATGAAGTCACTGATTTAGATGAAGAGAGGAATTTTCAATGGCAATTACATAAAAAACATCTTAATGGAGAAAAATAAAATATTCTTCCTTTCTAGATTAAAATACAACTACCATCCAAAGCTATGGAGTCATTGTCATTTATTTCAAATAAAATACATAATGATACCCTTCATATCATGACAAAGAAAAGAACAATATAATACTTCTTGGCCCTAAAATCAGGCAAACATTTTAACATCTTTTTCAGAGATGGTGAACAGATTAATCCCTTCATCAGTGATATATATCTGAGCACTCTGATTAGAAATGCTATACACCCAAATCAAGAAATATCACATAATAAAGCAATCAATGAGAAACTAATACAAACAAGCAAAAGCACACTTGAACCTCATGATGAAGAGCTATAATTTCACAACACAGCAAAAAATAGTTGGATATTTATCAAGAAAAGTTTCCCTAAGAATTTCTGAATCCTGATAGGCCTTTTCCCTCTCATTAAAATATACTTGCAGTCAAAGTTCTGCAGTCTCTTGATAATTCGTTCTTGTTTCTACCCAATTTAACATCATAGTGATAGAAATATAAAATTCCCTTTAAGTAAGAACAAGTCATTCAAATTAATGCAATGTCCAAATACATAAAATTTTGCAACTTCAGTTAACAAACCCAATGATTATTCGACTGAGATAAAAGTTAAAATTGAGAGTAGAATCATCAATTACCTCGCCAGCCCGTTCTGGTGTGAAGATGAGGTCAGAAGGAAAACCTCTGTCAAGAGCATACTGTGCTACAGGAGAAGGAAACACCTTTCTACCCCTATCTCTTCTCGAAGGTGGTTGAGTAACAATTGCTGCTACCTGAAACACACAAAATCAGTAATCCGAAAAGAAAAGAGTACCATTTGCATAACAAGGTAGTAATATAAGCTCAATTTGAAGATTTTCTTTCAAAAATGAAATTAAAAAAAAAAGTTTCTAGGAATGTAATATGCAAAATGCAGCATCTCAAACATAAGTGGTACAGCTAAAATTGAATTAAAGAAGTTGGTAAGTGCATCAGTACCTCAAAAGAAGAATTGGGTGCAGAAGAAGCGTTGAAAAGGGCGTCAAGAACAGTTGCAGAGGCCTAAACCCAGCCCACCATATGAGAAAAAGAAAAGAAAAAGCGAGCATCAAATACTATACGAATACATATGCATACCAGTTGGTTACCTGAGGAGAGCCCAGAAAGACGAGGGACTTCTTCTTGGAAGCAGAAGTCGTTAATGACGATTTTGCTGCTGCGTTGAAGCAGAAGAAACCTCTTAGCATTAGCGAACAGTTCATTCCTTCTTCGCCTTTTCAACGGATATTCTATTTGGGTCTGTGGACGAAGGCTATCCGCAAGGCCGCAATTGCAACTCTAAGCTTGAGCATTAGCTTTATAAGACAGAAATGGATGATAAATTTGATAATGTAACTTTGTTCAAGAAATGGAAGAACTTCGCTTCAATATAATTTTGATAATGGGTCTTGTTCGAGAAAAACAGTTTTTTTTTTTTAATTTTTTTATGGTAATCTTATCGTGATAATGAAATTGAAACATATTATGGGCTCATTTGATCCAATTTAGTAGGATTTAATTAAAACAAATTAGAGCATAGTTAATTTCCTTTTATTCAAAACAAAATTTAAATAAATTAAAATTCTTTTGGAAATTTAATAATAAACAGGATTCTATTACTGTTTCAAAAGAACAAATTTTGTTTTAGAATTTTTATAATTACAAATATATGAATACCTCTAACATAATTGTTTTTTATTTTTTAAATCCTTTGGCCTCCTTAATTTTAGCCAAGCGGAAACCAAATTATTTTATTTTACTTTATATTCAATAATTATAATATGTTAATAAAAATGTGCTTTATAGAAACAAAAGCCTGAAATTCGCATTAAAGGAAAAAGCTATTTTCAGCAAACCATGGACTTTTTTTATTATTTTTCATGCTCATTAAGTACACATGTCAAGGACTGACTTGTACTGTAATTTACAGGCTGCATCTCTAGGCTCTAGCACCCTTGTGCATTGGGAATATACAAGGACTGAGATAGTGAGATCAAGCACAATCTAAACTAAATTCTGCAGAATTGAATATACAAACTTTCAAGTTTAGATCCCCGAAAGAATCATAGAAACGAGATGGGATGAGAAGAAAATCCATTGGAGGAAAGCCTTCCACCCGTCCAGGAAAATTCTCTGTCTCTGATTTTAAAATGAGAGTACTGACTCCTCTTACGGCTATGACATCATAGAGAAACTTTACTTTTGATGAGCTAGGGCTAATGCGAGTTATCATGATTGTATTCCCAATACCTTCAACAACACCCTTGTTAAGGAGAAAGAGCACACCATCTTCCTCTGCTTGAAGAACAAGGAATTCTTCATCCATCCCGAAAGAGACGGTCAAAGGATTATTGTACCGAAATCTCCTTCCAGAATCCCAGTGTTTGCCACTGAAGTGCAGAGACAATTGTTCAGATGAGCCAACAAAGTTACAAGATAAAAGAGGACATGAACATGGCGCAAATATACAAGTTTCTTCATGGTCATTATTCTTTGTGTAATCCACGATTTCATTGCATCCATAATCTTTGTTTCGGCAGAAAGATCTGATGGAATCAACCACCACCTCAATGTCCCCACAGACTACAGTCTGACTATCAAGAAAATTTGGCATATCTACCTGCATCAATATATCAAAGAATTCATTGTTCTAAAAGACAAAAAATGCTATCACAGCATATAAAACTGAAGCAAGAAACAACTTAACCAGAGTACAAAATTACAAAATGAGTTATAGTTTACATCGTTGGACATCAACCAGAAAAATATTATTTCATTCCAATAGAAGGCTTCCGATTCATCATTATGTTCTATTAAAGGTTTACATCTGCTAATGGTTAAATTCCTGCAGATGTAGCCCTAGAGTACATACTAAGTTGTCTTTGAATGCCACAAAATGCAAAATTTTCCTTGCTTTCTAGCGTTCAATGTTATTTCAATCAAAAAAGCAACAATTAATTGTTGAGCCTGCTAGACAGACAGCCATCCCATTTCCTCTAAACCAAGATCTCTTCAATTCATCAATAGGCATTCTCCACTCTGTTTTTTTTTTTTTCTTGTCTTTTCTTGAACTAGTCTTTTTTTACTTTTAGTTTACTCTTTGTTCTGGTTATTGTCTGTGTTCCACATATTTGTTTTTCAACCTTGTTAAAACACTATTGTCAATTTCATTCAAGCCAAAATCTAATAGGGCGATGCTCACTCATCATAAAATAGACCAACTTCCATTTTTGATACCCAAATCATAACAGCGTTGTAAAAACCAGTAGATAGCCCATGCAAAGAAAGGTTAATATATATTGTGCTTGAATTCTGGTACGTTCATTTTGCATTGTAGTGCAAGTCTCTCATTGTGCTTCAATTTCGGTATATACATTGTGCTTGAATTCCGGTATGTTCATTTTGCATTCTAGTGCAAGTATCTCATTCATTCAATCATTAGTTTACCAATCAGTTTCTTCTGCATCATACTCACTATCACAATTCATCAGCCAACATCATGTCCTCCAATGACTGCAAAATTGCATTGGACCCAGCCAAATAACTAGAATCATTTGAACTATCAGATGATATGTTGTTAATGTTGTGCTTATACCTATTTTGAAAGCACGACGACCAAAGTGTGTTGTAAACACTCAGCTTTAGTTGGCAGCAAATTTTACCAACCAACCACTTTTACTTGACAATATCAGTTGTAGATTAAAAGCCCCAATACTGTAATCCCTAACTAGTTTAGGCAAAACATGGATAAAGGAGGGACCAATTATTTTTTCCTTAAATTGGATTGGCACAAATGTATATCATTCCCCCTTGGCCCCCCTGCCATTTTCAAGTGAAAGGTGGACAGAAATAACTACTGAATTTTTAAGTACTAAAATTAGAAAATGGGAGAGAAGAGAAGAGGAATTGAATACCTCGTCTATACTAATGTCTCCATTTAGCTGTCCTTCATCAGCCTGCAAATTACAATGTAGTGTGAGTTAATACTTGTATTGATTAGATTTATCTAAAACTAGACAAGGGAATATTAATGGCTGTTTGTATTTTCATATGAAGTCTGAATAAAATTCAGTTCCAGTTATTTGGATAAAAAGTGTATGTTTTTCAACCAAAAACACTGAAAACTTAGTAACTATGTCTGCATAAAATTAAGCTAAAAAATTTTTACTTAACGTTGAAACCTGAAATTTGAATGTCTAACTGTAATTTTAAAATTACCCTTATAAATTTTATTTATTTCCTAATTGCTGAGAAAATCATTTGAAATACAAATTATACAGAGGACATATAAAAATAGGGAAATCAGGAAACATATGTCATTCCCCAAAACCAAAACAAATCCTTGATTTCAACTACTAGGGGAGTTAAATTATTTAACTCTCACCACTCAGCTTCACCTAGAGTCATACACTATCTACATAATACAAACTATGCTGTTGCATAAAGAAAACTCTTTGGAAAAAAATAACGTAAATCATATAAAAGAATATAATGCTGAGGTGTGAAACAACAGATAAGACTCCACTTATTTCAAGTATGTAACATAAAACAAAGGAACAAAAAATGGATTTATTCCCTACACAAGTGTGTTAGCAATCTGAGCCCAGCATTGTGTAATAATTACTTTGCTGCCCAAAAGCATACAAAGTTGATCTTTCCATATATTAGTCATTGTTTGTAGTAATGAGAACAAGAGTAACTTTCGCTATAAGGCAGCCAATTGAGATTATTGTGAGTTTATTCTCCTCTTTGAATTGAGAAAGATTTATTTGGGCAATATAATGCAAAGAAACAATCTTTTGCTGATGCCTAAGTAATTGGCTACTCCACTAGCTGCATTAGATGGATAGGGTCATCTAAGCATAGAAAACATAAATATGAATGCTGAAAGTTGAAGACAAAGAGAGGTACAGAACATAAATACTGTGTGCAGAGGTCCACCAATAAGAAATGGAAAAAATGGTTGCCAACAAACGATACTTCCTCTTAACTTTGAAAATAATAACATAGCCTCAAGGTCCTCAAATATTACCATATGGGACACGGAAGAATTACTCAAGCAACTCAGATCAATATAATGAAATAGTAACAAACTCGGACATTAAAATCAAATGAATACCTGGTTCCTATCCTGTTCGAAGACAGGACCATGTTCTCCGGTGCTGGTTTTGCTAAGCAGAGGACCATCTAGTTTGCCTCTGTACTCTGATGACTCAATGCCAAAGCACCTTTCCTTGCAAATGACCTGCCAAAGAACAGCTAGCTAATTCAGTAATTCTTATATAATTCATGGCATCATACATGATAAATGTAAGTGTACCTCGCCAGATCCATAGCCACCAAGCTCTCTTTCTCGTTTTTCTCTCTCACTGATCTCCTCCTCCCCCCATGAAGATAAGCATGGAACAACAGCAGGAGCCAGAGTACAAGAACCCTCAACAGATATGGTCTCATAGTAAAAAAGCTGCGACAATAAATGTTAGCAACAATTTCTGATGCATGAGAGTAAACAAAGACAAAAATAAGCTTATAAAGATCTAAGTCACCTGGAGAAACAAAAGACAGCCACCTACAGCACGTTGCTTCCCTTGACGATATCGAGAGACTTCCCGTACTAGTCGGTCAAGTAAGAATTTTCCCCAGTTGTACTGATGTATAACATCCATATTTGTCAAAAAATGGAGGAATGAAGGGCTTACATCCAGTCTGGCAGTTGGGGATAAAAGAGTACCCAATGCATAGAGGACAAATGATCTTTTGAAGTCCTCACCTGCTTCTGGAACTGCCAGCCGCTCTTCTAGAAGGCGCACTGATATCCCATGATTTGTAGCATTATAACTATGACGCAAATCTGCAATTAAGTCATCAGGCCCCGAGTTCACCACATCCTTGCCGCTAGCTGCTAATCCCATAACAAGCTCCACCTCTCTTGGGGATAAAGGAATACATTCACCGCAAATATCCAAGCTACGCCGTGTAGTGTTAAACCTCTCCAATAGCCAAAGGCACAAACTTCTACGAAGAGTTCGGCATCTAAGGCTAAGCAGGCTGCCAAAGCCCATGCTTTTCACTGCTTCTTTCTGTTCATATGTGAGGAGCTGAAGCACATTGAATAAGCGGCCAGGAGAGCATCTTGTGACTAGTTTAGTCTGCAATCACGGTAGTTTAACATTTGTCTGCAACAGAGCGTTAATAATGGTACCCAGAAACAAAACGTTACCTGTTTTCTTTGTTTTGTGGCTCGGGCAGGAGCTTTACTCAAGTAACTATCCCATACTTCACGAGCACGCCTGGTATATTTTGCTTTTTCCTCCAGGCTCATTGACTTCCAAACTTCTGATGCTGCCTTTGTGGCCTGAAATGGAGAAATCCAATCATTGTCTTAAGAACATTCCTTCAGAAAAAAAGGTACTACCTATAAATTTCAAAGGTAAAAATCAAGAAACTCACAGCTTTAAGGCCTGAAGATTCAGGATGGGAAGCACTATACTCCTTAATAAACTCTCGGCTTCAACATCCCAATTAGATGTCAGTATGCTGATAACATTAACTAGAGGATAATGTGCGACACAAAGGATATTATACTTTTAAAAAACTAATTTTTACCTAAAATACACCCATGAGCATGTAGGACGAGGAGTGTCAACTTGCTTATTCTTTTTCTTCTTTTTTCTCTTCCCATCTGACACATGCTCATCAGCCTTTCTCTTCATCAATGCATCATCTCCTTCACTTGGTACCTAACATAGGATTCAAAAAACAATTACAGGGCAATTCCAAAGAAAAAAGCACTAGTTCCATCATAAATCTTCCGTACTCCTTAAAATTACAGAAATAGTTGGCCCTCCAAGAATCTAAACAAAGTGATTAAACTATTACAAGTTCTAATTTATTCAGCAATCAAACTTTAAATACACCAAAAATTTGATTATGGAGGTTCATTCCAAAAGACAAATAAAATTTAAAATATATATATAGCTCTCATGAGTAAAGAGGCAAGCTGTACATGATTTTTTTAATATAAACTACAACCATTCTCCCCTGACCTTAAGCAGATTGATTATAAACATTATTGCTCGTGCAGCTTATCAGAACCACTCATGTATAAAGTTATGACATGTTTTTATCAGTATATTGGCTGCTCTTCTGTGTATAATTCTAAGAAAGAGAACAGCAACCACAATGAACCAGGCAGCTAAGCCTCTTCGTCATAGAATTCAATGCAGCACTTCAACACTGACAGTGGTAACTCATTTAATTTAAACAACTTGTTGCACTCTTAATGTATCAATATTGACTGTTAAATTATTTGAAAGCATAAATAGATTGTTTCGGAGTACAGGTTCTAGACCAAAAATCACAAATTTGTGGGTATGATGTCATGCTGTGAATGGTTGTACCTTATTTCTTTTTCCATTTTATATTTTTTTGGTCAATAATACCCTATGTTTTCAACATAATACACACAAACTAATACTTAACCACATAAATTTGTACATAAAATCAGAATGAGTTAATAAATCTTATGCATCAAGAAATAGCATTCTTGTATGAGCCTCATGAAGGAAGATGCTTTAGCTAATATAATGCAATAATGCATTGATCAAGAAACCCCAAAACTTTTCTGGGTTTACCCAACGTTTACTATTTAATAATGTACCAATGATTCTTCAACAATACCATAATTACCTTTCGATTTAATATTACTAACCAATGCTTTACTTTCAAATCAAAAGAGACACAAATTCATGCTGACACACTAATTAAACAATTATAACACACACAAAAAAAAAAAAAAAAAAAACTAAAATCATGCTGTACTGGGCAGTACCTCGCACTGCTAAAAATTGAAGCTTTATATGAAACAAAAATTGTAAAACAAATAATATACACGCAAATAAAACGAGAAAGTTTAAGAAGCGATACCATTTCACCGAGGATGATTGACCTCGAGGCTACCAGGAGAAGAGAAAAATCCAGAAGCAAATTAGGGTTCAGGTTTCGAAACGCGTATTTGGTGTGTAATTAAGTTCATTAATCATCAATTGCCCGTGAAATCGATAGGGAGATATCAGACACTCATCCTGAGCCTGTCTTCTTCATCTTCTTCGCAGAGTCGCGGCTTTTTTCTCGTGCTGTGCTGTTTTGTACTCTACGTTTAATTTTCCTCTACTGGTAAGGTTTGGGCGTAATAACATCCAAATCCCATCGTCTTTATTATATTTTAAGTAAGCACTTAATTTATTGTTCATATAAAATTAGTTCCTAAACTGAGAAACTGATAAAGAGGTGATTAGGGAAAATTGCCATACATAATCTTTTTTTTTTTAATTTAAAAATAATTGTACTTAAAAAAAAGTTTTTAAAATTAATTGAGGATATAATATTTAGATAAATTATCTTTATAATTTTTATGTATTAATTTTAAGAGTATAATTTATATTATTTTTCAGAGTTATGATTTAAATTAATTTTAAAAGTGTAATTTATATTAATTTCAAGTATATAATTTATATTGATATCGAAAATTATAATTTAAATTAATTTTAAGAATATAATTTATATTGATTTTAAAAATTATAATTTATATTAATTTCAAAAGTGAAAAGTTAAATTGATTTAGATAGTTTCATAATTTAACTAATTTCAAAAGTTAAAAATTTAACTAACTTTCATAATTACTTTTTGTTTTTTATAATCCCAGTTTTATTAACGTTTTTTAGGTAAAGGAATATCTATACACAATTTATTTGTCATTTTTTATATTTAAACTATTATATAATATCTAAACTTTTATATACATGCTCATTTTAATAAAAAATTCTTAAAATTTTATATAAATAAGAGATAGCGAGAGAAAAAGAGTATAAAAATAAAAAAATTAAGATATTTATTTATTTTATATATACAATGATTACAGGGTATTATGATAAAAAAAAAAGATATTTGGTTAATTTTTAAAATATTTTTGAGATAAGGTTAATTTTAAAATTATAATATAAAACACGATCTTTTTGGTCATTTTTTCTTAAAACATAAAAATATTTTATTTAAATAAAAAAAATAAAAATAAACACTTACCTGCCCTTTTTTATTCATTGCATAAAATTTTTCTCCTAGGTTTGTATCTCCTCATTTTTTTTTTATTTATGCTCGTAAAATAATAATTTTCATGGCACATGTTTTGGTAACATTTTTTCATATTTTTTTAAAAGAAAATTTTTTCATATTTTTTATTTTTAAAAATATTTTACATGTATAAAATTTTGTAACTTTTTATTACCATATTTTTTAACAAAAATATTTTACTCAAGAATAACTTAAATATTTATTTTTTCTTTCTAAATATAATACCTTTTGAACCAAATAATTTACCTATTGCAAGGTGACTTAGATAATTTGTTAGGTACCTTTTGTTCCGTAGGTAATGTCACATTTGTTGGGATAAAAACTGAGATCATTATTACAAATAAGATCCTATTAATCCCTCGTAAGCATCTGATGTTAATGATTAGATAGTGGTGTTCAGGTTAGGAATAAATTCTATAATCGATCCGAAGATCCCGATTCTAGTGTCATCAATAAGTTCCCAAGTACCAATCACTCAAAAAATAAATCCCATTATCGACTCAAAGACCATAATACTAAACATAAGATGGAAAGAGCTCAATTATCTTGCCATGGCCTAAACACCTCTTACTTCTACTAAGATTAAAAGCATTATCCTGAGGCCATTGAAGATGTGAACCCCGTACTTAGATCTCAAGGGTATATCTATAATTTTATATTTTACTGTTCATGCATTTGCATCCATCCTGTACCTCGTGTGTATATAGATGTGATTTCATAATTATTTTAAAAGTTGAATTTCTTAAGATGAAGTTTTGGGGTTGTGAACTTAAGGATCTCAATGAAATTATATATGATGAAGTTTTGGGGTTGTGAACTTAGGGATCTCAATGAAATTATATATATATATATAATCACAATATCAATATTAGGCCTCTGGCCTCATATTCATGACAATCTAGGTTTCATCACAAGCCTATTCTATCACAAACAAGGGGTCCTCCTGACCACCACATAACATACATCCAGTGCCACCTCTGATCTCAATTAGATTATGTACCCAAGTATAGGTAGTCTTGTTATAGTATAGTCTGGTGAGTCCAAGTGTCGTATC
>JAVXUL010000021.1:4165684-4178637 GCA_035590515.1 Trichilia minutiflora | reverse complement strand
CCAGTATTTGCCCCTTGAGACTCCTGTTTTTCCTCCATGCGACTGATCTGCCCAGTGCTGGGATTATCCTTTCTGCTGTCCGCTTCGCTATTGCGTGCCAGATTTGAAGGCTGAAGAAGAGCCTCCAAGTGTTGAGTTAATTGGCGGATTCGCTGATCCATTCTAGCTTCAGATTCTGATATAGCGGTTTGTACAAGAGCCTTCAATTCCTCATATACTCCTTGATCACCCATGATGTTTGGCTCTAATACCAAGTTGTTATGGTCCCGAGTTTGAGATCGAGTCACCGGACGATGTTCAATTAAATCTTGCTGAAATAAGGGATCGATTCCCTTGTTCTTGTTTCTTGATCGACCTATTTTTGTAAGAACAAATATTCAACTCGTCAAATGGAGTTGATACCTTGGACCTCGTTTAGAGAGAGCTCCAATCTCGTAGTTTAGGAATAATTCTCTTCTTCCCTTATTAATAATTAGTTACCTCTGATAAATAGAGGTTTGCAATACTTAAAAATAGAAAATAATAAAAATAGGAAAGACTCCTAATTTCTAGGGATCCTTATCCTACAGCTAAGAATCCTTTTTTTTATTATAATTCTATTTTAGCTAAACATCAGCTAATTATCCTGCTGGATACGTCTAGTATATTTCTTACCAATAAATGCATCCACAACAACATGATACTCAATACAAGTACAGCACAAGAAGTCGGAAAAGTCTACCTTTGGAGCAAAAGTGGCTTTGGATTCATCTGGGGGTTGGGCTTTCACCCTAGCTGACCCATCTAATATAGAGGGAAGTTCACGAATCAGAAGTTTTGCTCCTGCGTAGATAAAAGGGAAAACCAATAGATAAGTGAACCAATGCATTAATTAAATCTGCTGATATATTTCCGTGGAGTAGCTCCAACTCAAATGAAGTAACAGACAACATGCTCAGTAAAGACAAAAATACAGGACAGAAAAATTATCCAAATTCAAAAGGTAAAACAAATGATCCAGTGCAATTTGTAATACATGTAGTTCCAATTCTTGAATGGAAAAATACATTGCTTAAGTTAATAAACGCTCCCCAATTGGATAAGGTAATACTCATTAAAGGAATCTATACCAGTAACCTAACAGCAGTTAGTCATAAAGGACTATATTATTAGGAATAAGGGGAATCCAGAAAACAGAGCAAAATTTTCAAAGAATATAAGAATCAACTACTGATTAGTGAATGGATCAACAAAACAGATGCATTCCATCTTAAAATGTCAATGTCCTATGTACATGTACGAGCTCATAGAGAATGAACATATCCACATGTATGAGTGAGATAATATGTGAACAATGCCAATCAATATATCACTATTACAGTATTGGATCACAAGCTAAACAAGCTGCAAGAGTGTTTCAAGTAACTCAGATATGGAAACCATTGTACCTCAGTTCATAAACTAGAAAAAAAAAAGCTTGCAGTACTACGGCAAGTGAAAAGTAACAAAAATAGAGAACAGAAGCACCTTCAGAAAATAGCATTACTAGTAAATCTGGTGCCTGCATGCAAATTAGCACAAATATTAGTCACTAATTGCTGAAAAAACATTGATCTTCTTTTAATAAGAAATATTTTGACATTTTGTATCTTCTTTTAAATAAGGTTACATCCCATGATGGATCAGCCTGCTAAAGCAGATGTTAAAAGCTTAGACTGCACAGTTCCTTTAGCTATGTGTATGCATACACGAAAGAGAAAGTAAGAGAAGATATACATGGCAATAACAAAGAACACAGCAGAAAAAAGAAGAAGAAAAAAAAAAGAATGGATCATGGATAAACCAATTTATATCATTTTAATTCTTAAGTCTCATTCAGTATATCATCCAAACAGAATTCATCTACCTACAACAATCTTGCAACCATTTGTATGTTATCTAGTAAGTGGGTCAGACCAATCCATGACATCTATCAAACCGAACCATGCATAATGGTTACCTATATCCTAAGATTAGAGATTCAGTAAACCAATATTATGCCATGTAATTGAGAACATTATCCATACCGTAATATGATCATCAACTTCCCTTTTCTCACAGGCAATGACAGGTCCAGCATCAAGTTCTCCTACAGTAAATGCTAATGATACTCCTGTTTCTTTAGCTCCATCCTAATGCAGAGGCTAAATTTAATTGATTGCAATGATTGTATAAGAATTTAAGCATTATGATTAATGACTAATAAAGCCACCTGCAATGCTCTTTGAACAGGAGCAGCACCACGATACAGCGGCAGAAGACTGGGGTGTATGTTCACTGTCCCTGAGAAAATTACACTCAATCTTTGAGAGATTTTGATGGCAAATTTTCTGTTTTACATAGAAAAATACCACTAGTTATTGAGCACTCTACATTAGCTGTGATCTATGACAAGTAACCTCAAATTTAATGATAAAAAATCCAAGGAAATGATCCTAGCCAAAAAAATTAGACACCATTGATGAACTAACTTGCAAAGCCAGAAGTTCAAAATTCTGATATAGGATTGTATTAGAAAAAAACAAAAAGATGTATCATTGTAACCAGTCACTGTTTAAAAAGAAAAATTAAACATTAATTATTAAACTAAGTAGTAAATTTCTTGAATAATCAAGTTATGCCTGTGACCATTAAAAAATTATTGCCCCCAATAAAAATGTAGTAACAATTTCTTATTTGATGAACGAGTCTAAAGCATTGATTGCAGCAATCACAAAACAGTAGTAAACACCTTCCCCCTGCACCATCACTCCTGCCAAAAGAAAACAATTGGCAAGACTAACTTTCCCATTTTTTTTTCACTAGAGACTTGTAAATTTTCATCAGAGAGACATATTCACAAACTTTGCATATGGCCACATAGGTCAACTAAAAAAATTGAAGGTTGATACAAATGGCTGGTTCTTTTGAAAGTAGCAGAGAAGCAACATTCTCACTTGTCAGAAGAACTTTCACTTACCCTATAACAGAATATTGAGGAACTTGGTTGGTAAAATATTTCCATATGCTGCCGTAATGCAAAGTTCAGGCTGCAAAACTCTTAAACTGGACAAGAAAGGGTCCTGCGTAAAGTAGGAAGAAAAATGGAGTCTTCATGAAAGTCACTGACTTGGATGAAGAGAGGAGTTTCAATGGCAATAATATAAAAAACTACCTTAACGGAGAAAGAACAAATATTTTTCTTTTCTAAATCAACAAACAATGACCATCCAAAGCTATCGAATCAGTGTCATTTATTTCGGATGTACAATGATACTATTCATTTCATGACAAAGAAAAGAACAATATAAAACATTTGGCGCTAAAAACTGGCAAACATTTTAACATCTTTTTCAGAGACAACGAACAGCTTAATCCCTTCATCAGTGATATATATCTGAGCACTTTGGTTAGAAATGCTGAAGACCAGAATCAACAAATATCACATATTTAAGCTATAAATGTGAAACCAATACAAACAAGCAAAAAGCACACTTGAACCTCACAATAAAAGAATTATAACTTCACAATACTGTAAAAAAATAGTTGGATATTAATCAAAAATAGTTTCCTTAAGAACTTCTAGATCCTGATAGGCCTTTTCCCTCTCATTTAAAATATACTTGCAGTCAAAGTTCTGGAGTCTCTCGATAATTCATGTTTGTTTCTACCCATTTTAACGCCATAATATACAAATGCAAAATATCTTTTCAATTCTAACATTATAATAATTAAATCGAACAAAGTCATTCAAATTAATGCAACGTCCAAATACATAAAATTTTGCTACTTCAGAGTGCACACTACTTATCCATTCCTTAAGGTCCAGTTAACAAACCCAATGATTATTCGACTGTCATAAATTCAGAGCATACTGTGCTACCGGAGCATACTGTGCATAAATTCAGAAGGAAAACCTCTGTCAAGAGCATACTGTGCTACCGGAGAAGGCAACACCTTTCTACCCCTATCTCTTCTCGAAGGTGGCTGAGTAACAATTCCTGCAACCTAAACCACATAAAAAGTAGTCCAAAAGCAAAAGGAAAAGGAAAAGCAAAAGCAAAAGGAAAGGCAAAGAGCCCCATTTGCATAACAAGGTAGTAAAATAAGCTCAATTTGAAGTTTTCTTTCAACAATAAAATTTAAAAAATAAATAAATAAAGTTTCTAGGAACATAATATGCACAATGCAGCATCTGAAACTTAAGTGGTACAGATAAAATGGAACTAAAGAAGTTGGTAAGTGCATCAGTACCTCAAAAGAAGAACTGGGTGCAGAAGAAGCGTTGAAAAGAGCGTCAAGAACAGTTGCAGAGACCTAAACCCATCTCACCGCATGAGAAAAAGAAAAAGAGAGCATCGAATATTATACGTATACATACGAATAACAGTGAGTTACCTGAGGAGAGCCCAGAAAGACGAGGGGCTGTTTCTTGGAAGCAGCAGCAGCAGCAGAAGTCGTTGATGACGATGTTGCTGCTGCGTTGAAGCAGAAGAAACGTCTTAGCATTAGTGAAGAATTCATTCCTTCTTCCTCGCCTTTTCAACGGATATTCTATTTGGGCCTGTAGAAGGAGGCTACCCGCAAGGTCGCAACTCCAAGTCTCCAACTCTAAGCTTAAGCATTAGCGTTATAAGCCAGGAATTGTCCGAATGGAATCACTTCAAAACTTCAATATAATTTTGATAATGAAATTTGTTCAGAAAAAAAAATTATAGTTTATTTCAATAATAATCTTATTGTGTTTACTGGGATTTTATTAAATTCAAATTAGAATATAATTAAACTTAATTTGGAATAAAACTATAATTAAATAAATTACAATTCTTTTGAAAATTGAATAATAAACATGATTCTATTAGACTGTTTCTAAAGGAAAATTTTATTTAAGATTTCTTAAAATTTCAAATATATAAATATCTCTAATAGTTGTTTTTTCAAAATTTTGTCTTCTTAATTAGCCAAGTGAAAAAACCAAATTATCATATTTTACTTTATTTGGATAATTATAATATGTGAATGAAAATGTGCTTTATAGAAACAAAAACCTAAGCCTCAAATTTACATTTAAGCGATGCTACTTTCAGCTAACCATGGTTTTTTTTTCATTATTTTCCATGCTCAAATAAGTACACAAGTCCCCGGCCTGACTGACATTGTATAGTAAATTAGTAATTTACAGGTTGCTCTCTAACAACCTTGTGCGTTGGGTACTATACAAGGACTGAGATCAAGCATAATCTAAACTTGAATTCTGCAGAATTCCACATACAAACTTCCAAGTTTAGATCCCCGAAACAGCCAAGGAAATGAGATGGGGTGAGAAGAAAATCCATCGGAGGAAAACCTTCCACCCGCCTAGGAAAATTCTCAGTCAATGATTTTAATCTGAGAATAATGATTCCTCTCCCTACGACATCATAGAGAAACTTTACCTTTGACGATCTAGGGCTAATGCGAGTTATCATGATTGTATTTCCAATACCTTCAACACCACTTTTGTTAAGGAAAAAGAGTACACCAGGTTCCTCTGCTTGTAGAACAAGGAATTATTCATGCATCCCTAACAACACCTTTGCTAAGGAGAAAGAGCACACCATGTTCCTCTGCTTGAAGAACAACAAATTCTTCATCCATCTCTAAAGAGAAGAAAAGGATTATTGTACCGAAATCTCCTCCCAGAATCCCAGTGTTTGGCACTGAAGTGAGGAGACAACTGTTTAGATGAGCCAACAAAATTACAGGATAAAAGATGGCATGAGCATGGCACATATAAGCATGTTTCTTCATGGTCATTATTCTTTGTGAAATCCAGAGTTTCATTGCACCCATAGTCTTTGTTTCGGCATAGAGATCTGATGGAATCAACCACCACCTCAACGTCCCCACAGACTATAGGCTGACTATCAAGAAAATGTGGCACATCTACCTGCAGACATGTATCAAAGATTTCATCGTTCTAAATGACAAGAAAAATGACAATAACAGTATATAAAACTGAAGCAAGAAAACTACCTAACCAGAGGACAAACATATCAAATGAGCCATAGTTTACATAAACCAGAAAACTACTATTTCATTCCAATAAAAGGCATCCGATTCATCATTATGTTCTATTAAATGTTTGCATCTGCTAATGTTTAAGTTCCTGTACATGTCCTAAAGTACATATTTTAGCATTGAAAGCCACAACAGATAAAACTTTCCTTCTTTCTGGTGTCCACTGATTGAATTATCAAAGAAGCAACAATGAATTGTTTGGCCTGCTAGACAGACAGCCCTCCCAGTTCTTTCTCTAAACAAAGACCACTCCAATCCATCAATAAGCAGTCTGTTCTCTGTTATTTTTTTTCCATGAATTAGTCTTTTTTGACTTTAAGTTTACCCATTGTTCTAGTTATTGTCATTGTTTCACACTTTTGTTTTTCAATTTCGTTCAGTGTCAGTTGTCAGTTTCATTCAAGCCAAAAGCTAATAGGCAGTTGCTCATTCATCATAAAATAGACCAGCTTCCAACTTTGGATACCCAAATCATAACAGCATTGCAAAAACTGATATGAATAGCCCATCCAAAGAAAAGTTAGTGTATATTGCGCTTGAATTCTGGTATGTTCATTATGCATTCTAGTTCGTGTCTCTGATGAGTTGCGATGACGAGTATGATGCAGAAGAAACTGATGAGTGAACTAATGATTGGAACTATCAGATGATATGTGTTGGTAACTGTTATGTTTCTACCTATTTTGAAGGCACAAAATCAAAAGGGCTTGTAAACACCCAGTTTTAGTTGGCAGCCTGTAATTAGACAACCACAACATATTGTGGGTCAATACTTGTATTAATTAGATTTATCCAATACTAGACAGGGGAACATTAACTGGCTGTCTGTATTTTCATATGAAGTCTAAATAAAATTCAGTTTTAGTTATTTGGAAAAACACTGAGAATTTAGAAACTATGTCTGCATAAAATTATGTTAAAATGTTTTACTTGATGTTGACATCCGAAATCTGAATAAGTTTATCTAACTGTAATTTGAAAACACCCGCATAAATTTTATTTATTTCCTAATTGCTGGGACAGAAGGCAGATAAAAATAGGGAAATCAGGTAATTTCATTCCCCAAAACAAACAAAGCTTTGATTCCAACTACCTGGGGAGCTAATTAATTTAACTGTCACCACTCAGCTTCACCTAGAGTCATATAGCATCTATATAATACAACCACGCTGTTACATTAAGAAAACTCTTTAAAAAAAATAACTTAAATCATATGAAAGAAGATAACGCCGAGGTGTGAAACAATGGATAAGACCTACGCTTCTTTCAAGAACAAAACATAAATCAAACGAACAAAAAATATAAGATGGAAACGTCTACATTTGGATTTATTCCCCACACAAGTGTGTTAGCAATCTGAGACCAGCGTGATCAATAATTACTTTTCAGCCAAAAGCAAACAAAGTTGATTTGCAGTAATGAGAACAAAAGAACTAGACTGACTTTCACTACAAGGCAGCCAATTAAAAATATTGGGAGGATTTTCTCCCCTTTGAATTGAGAAAGATATATTTGGGAAATATATTGCAATGAAACAATCTTTTGCTGATGCCGTAATTGGCTACCAATATTGCTGCATTAGATGAAATAGGGTCATCTAAGCATGGAAACCATAAATATGAATGCTGAAAGTGAAGACAAAGAGAGGCACAGAACATCACTACTGCATGCAGAGGTCCACCAATAAGAAATGGAAACTAATATTTGCCGACAAATGATACTTACTTCAACTTTACTAACATGGCATCAAGGTCCCAAATATTACCATATGGGACGAAGAAGAAATACTCGAGCAACTCAGATCGATATAATGAAACATTAATGAATGCAGGCCATTAAAATCAAATGGATACCTGGTTCCTGTCTTGGATCATGTTCTCCAGTGCTGGTTTTGCTAAGCACAGGACCATCTAGTTCGCTTCGTACTCTGATGTCTCGATACCAAAGCACCTTGCCTTGCAAACTGACCTCTAAAAGAACAGCTAATTCAGTAATTCTTATGTAATTCGTGGCATCATACACTATAAATGTAAGTGTACCTCGCCAGATCCATAGCCACCAACCTCTCAGTGATCTCTTCCTCCACCCATGAAGATAAGCATGGCATAACAGAAGGGGCCGAAGCACCATAACCCTCAATAGAAATGGTCTCATAATACAAAAGCTGTGGATCAATAAATGTTAGCAATGATTTCTGATGCACGAGAATAATCAAAGACAAAAACAGGCTTATAGAAATCTAGTTCACCTGGAGAAACAAAAGATAGCCACCCACATCATGTTGCTTATCTTGACGATAACAACAGACTTCCAGTACTAGTCGGTCAAGCAAGAATTTTCCCCAGTTGTACTGATGGATAACATCCATATTTGTCAAAAAATGAAGGAATGAAGGACTTACATCCAGTCTGGGAGTTGAGGATAAAAGAGTACCCAATGCATAGAGGGCAAATGATCTTCTGAAGTTCTCACCTGCTTCTGGAACTGCCAGCTGCTCTTCTAGATGGCATACTGACATCCCATGATTTGTAGCATTACAACTATGACACAAGTTTGCAATTAAGTCATCAGGCCCTTAGTTCAACACATCCTTGCTGCCAGCTGCTAATCCCATAACAAGTTCCACATCTCTTGTGGATAAAGGAATGCATTCACCACAAATATACAAGCTACACTGTGTAGTGTTAAACCTCTCCACTAGCCAAAGACACAAACTTCTACAAAGAGTTCAGCATCTAAGACTAAACAAGCTTCCAAATCCCATGCTTTTCACTGCTTCTTTCTGTTCAGTTGTGAGGTGCCGTAGCACATTGAATAAGCGGCCAGAAAAGCATCTTGTCACTAGTTTAGTCTGCTATCACAATAGCTTTAACATTTTTATGCAGCAGAGCATTAATAATGGTACCCAGAAAGAAAATGTTACCCGTTTCCTTTGCCTTGTGGCTCCGACAGGAGCTGTGTTCAAGTAATTATCCCACACTTCACGAGCAGGCCTTTTATATTTTGCTTTTTCCTCCAGGCTCATTGACTTCCAAGCATCTGATGCTGCCTTTGTGGCCTGAAATGAAGAAATCCAATCATTGTCTTAAGAATATTACTTCGGAAGAAAGAGGTATTACCTAAGAATTTCAAAGGTAAATCAAGAAACTCACAGCTTTAAGGCCAGAAGATTCGGGATGGAAAGCAGTGTACCCCTTAATAAGCTCTCGGCTTCAAAATGCCAATTAGATGTAAATATGCTGATAACAGCTTCAAAATCCCAATTAGATGTAAGTATGCTGATAACATTAACTAAAGGAGAAAGTAACACACAAAGGATATTACAACTTTAAGAACTAAATTTTACCTAAAATA
The DNA here is from genome assembly GCA_035590515.1 of Trichilia minutiflora. NCBI lineage: Eukaryota > Viridiplantae > Streptophyta > Magnoliopsida > Sapindales > Meliaceae > Trichilia > Trichilia minutiflora. The sequence goes on along the minus strand of JAVXUL010000021.1, from coordinate 4,169,226 downwards.
CACCCATAAACATGCAGGACAAGGAGTGTCAACTTGTTTATTTATTTTCTTACTTTTTCTCTTCCCATCTGACACGTGCTCATCAGCCTTTCTCTTCATCAATGCATCATCTCCTTCACTTGGTACCTAACCTACAATTCAAATATTATTACAAAGTAATCCCCAAGGAAAAGGCACTAGTTCCATCATAAATCTTCTATACTCCTTAAAATTACAGAAAGAGTTGTCCCACCAAGAAACTAAACAGATTCGTTAAACTACTACAACTTTTAATTTATTCAACAATCAAACTTTAAATACGCTGAAAATTTAATTATGTGGAGCCTCATTCCAAAAGACCAGAAATAAAAAAAATTTTAAAAAAAATCTCAGGTGTAGGGGGGCAAGCTATAGATGATTTGTTTACTATAAACTACACTCATTTTCCTCCAACCTAAGCAGACTGATTATAAGCATTCCTGCTCGTGCTGCAGATCAAAACCATTCATGCATAAAGTTATGAAATGTTTTTATCGATATGTTGGCTGTTCTGCTATATATAATCCCTAAGAGAGAGAACAGCAACCACAATAAACCAGGCAGCTATACCTCTGCATCATAGAAATCAACGCAGCACTCTGTTCACTGACAGTGGTAACTCATCTAATTCAAACAACCCATTGTACTCTTAATGTATCAATATTGACCATTAAATTATTTGTAATCGTACATTGAACGTTTTGTGGTATGGGTTCAGGCTAAAAATCACAAATTCATGGCTATGATCTCATGCTGTGAAAGATTGTACTTACTATTTCCATTGTTATAATTTTTTAATCAATAGTATCCAATGTTTTCAATATAACACACCCAACGTAATACAAACCACATAAATTTGCCACACAAAATAAAATGAGACAGCATATATTATATTTCGAGAAATAGCATCCTCCTATGAGGTTCATGAAGTAAGGAGCTGTTTAGCTAATATAATGCAATAATAAATCGCTCAAGATTCAAGAATACGCCAAAGTTCTTCTGGGTGTTACCCTTAATAATGTATCAATGATTTTCCAGCAATCCCATGATTATCTTTCAATTTAATATTCCGAATAAAGCCAATGTTTTGTTTTCAAATCAAAAGGGACACGAATCCGTACTGAAGCACTAATTAAATAATTATAACACATAAAACCATCTTAAAAGCATGCTCCACTGGGCACTACCTCACACTGTTAAAAATTGAAGCTTTATCTGAAACACAAATTGTAAAACAAATAATATTTAAGCATATAAAACGACAAAGTTTAAGACGACATACCATTTCACCGACGAAGATGAAAGAGTAACCTCGAGGCAACCAGGAGAAGAGAAAAGTCGAGAAGTAAATTAGGGTTCGGGTTTCGAGACGAGTGTTTGGGGTCTAATTAAGTTCACCAATCATCAATTGCCTGTGAATCGACCAACATATAGCAGACACTCATCTTGAGCCCCTCTCCTTCATCTTCTCCGCAGAGCCGAATCTCTTTCATCGTATTGTACTTTATGTTTAATTTTTTCTTTTTCATTGTTAAGTTTTGAGCGTAATAACATCCAGGTCCCACTTCATTTATTATATTTTAAGTAATCACTTAGTTTATCTGTTTATATAAAATTAGTTCCTAAATTGATAAAGGATAAATTTTTATTTATCTCCTCTAAAGTGTAATAATATTTTTAGTTAAATAGTTAAAAAAAAATAAAAAAGTCTATATTTTTTAATTAAAAAATATTGATTATATTTTTAAAAAAAATTATATTGTAAATATTAATAATAATAATGAAAAGATAATTAAGAATAATAATCCAAAGACATCAAAACTCACTAAGAAACAAATCAAAAAAGATTATCCCCAAGAACTCATGAGAAGAAGAGGACTTTACAAACATCCCTTGATTGATAGTTCCATCACAGGATAGAAGAAAATTGCAGGTCAAACGATATAATTCGTAAATAATAACCCATATCATTAATTGTTAATTAAAATAAAAATATAGAACATAATATCCATCAAAATCATCAAGACGGTTCTTCTCGAACAAACTATAAACCCTAGGCAACAACAATAATGCAAAAGAAAAAAATTAACGTCTGTGTATGCAGATCTTCAAAGGAATCTTCTCGTCAATGATGTTGACCGTTGGCACCATAAGGAACCACTTTAATGGGTTATCAAAAAACTTGTTGAAGATCCCTGTGGTGGACTCCATTTCAAGGGTATTGCGTTGGTAACTTGTACTAATCTTGTATCTCTTACTCATTGTTCTCAAACAAGACGTACAACTTACTGATAATGCCTCACCCAGAAGTGAAGTTCTATTCTGAAGAATATATAAGAGACTGCTATCTTTCTCTTCTTGTAGCACAAGGAATTTGTCATTAGCATTAAAGCTAACCTGGAAAAATTTATCATACTGAAACTTTGTTGCAGAATCCTTATGCTTATCTGTGAAGTGTTGGTATAACTGGCTTGATGAACCGATAAAGTTGCAGTATGAAATAGGGCATGAACATGGAGCATGCTGGCATGTCATTTCATGATCATATTTCTGGTTATAACTCATTGTTTCATTGCAGCCATACTCCGCATTTTTGCATGTTAATTTTGCTGATTCTATAACTTTCTCAATCGCCCTGTTCCGAATCGTAATAGGAAGATCGCAAGAGTTACATGTATTAATTTTGTTGTAGCAGGATGAACAAGCTATATGCCCATTTTCACACTGAATTTTTTCAGAACCATAAAACATAAGAATTCATAGGATTATAATAGCTCGAGCCCAACTCAAAACTGGAGAAACCAAATCAATACGCCTTCAAAATTATGCATAACAACAAAATTCTCAAACTGAAAGAAATTAATTAAACAAACAAACCTGAAAGACAGGAGAGGCCAAGAATTCGTAGCAGATGGGGCAATTAAGAACAGCCGGGTTTGTAAACCAAAAAAATGTACAAGGAATTTCGGCTCTTGCTGCTTCCATTTTGTGATCAACGTTATTGCTATTCTTTTGAAGAATAAATAATAGACACAACTAAATATGTCTATTGCGATTCTTTTGAAGAATAAATAAGAGATACAACTACATATTCCTATTGCGATTCCTTTGAATAATCAATAAGAAATACAAATAAATTAATATGTCTCTTGCGATTCTTTTGAAGAATAAATAAGAGATACAACTAAATATGTCTCTTGCGATTCTTTGGAATAATAAATAAGAGATGCAACTGAATATGTCTCTCACCTTTCTTTTATACTTAACTCCAAATGGTAGAAGAATCCGATTTTAATTAATGCAAAATATTCCGAAATAGTTTTATTTCCTTAAGAAAAATCATATATACTTCAAAAGAAAAGGCAAGATATCTTTATTTCCTCGACAGCTCAAATAAGAAAATTAAATAAAGATTAAAGACTATTGTTGATACAAAAAATGGTCACGGCGACTATTCCTCGCACCAGCAGATTCCTTCTTCTTCTTCTTGCACCTGTAGCTGCAAAACACACGGAACACCTTGG